>ONZP01000705.1:0-19783 GCA_900312805.1 Fusarium torulosum
CTTCAAATGAGTGACAGAGAACCCAATCTTAATATGATGGATTCGGAATCTGGTTCTGGCTGTTCTTCCGCAATTTTTCGAGGATGTTACCACAGTCTACTTCCATGTCGTTCATTTACCACGTAACCATATAGATTTCTCGATTCTGTAGCTATGGTACTGTACGGATAGCAACTCATCACTAGCTTGTTTTACTGGCATCTTGATTCAAGACCACACTAAATTCATTGATATAACTCCAACTCCCTAACTAGTTACTAATACACTAATACCTACATATAAACATTCAAGTGCAATACAGCATCAACAAACCTCTTCCCTACTTACTTGTCGTCAACCTTCAACTTACTTAGCCTCCGTCGAATGGAATTTTCTTCCTCTTCTGCCTTCCGTAACTGCTTCTCTGCCCACTTTTTCGATTCCTCAGCATCTTTCAGGCGGTCGAGTAACGCCTGTTCTCTCTTCTTAATACGCCGCTCACCCATTGTAGTCAGCGCATGATTCCATGTTGTCAGCCACTCCTTTTTATCTAAATGTAATTCATCCAGCTTGTTCTGGTAACGCGGCGCAAGTTTCCGCCACAATTCGTTCAGCTCGCCAGAATCATCGTACGGCTTCAACTTGCTAAACTTTTCCCAAACTTCGACAACTTTTAGTGCCTCTTCCACCGATGTTTCGAACCATTCTTGATGCTTGCGATTACACTTTCGAGCTGGACATGTTGCGAATCTCTGCTCTGTGTGTAGGGTACGGTGAATCAGTGATTCCATCTTCTTTGCTGTGTATGGCATATAGATCGCGAACTCAAAGTCAGCCTCGTGCTGGCATGTGCGTTTCCAGTACAAGATTCTCTTTTTCACACTGTCCTGTATCATCTTCT
Organism: Fusarium torulosum; assembly: GCA_900312805.1. Lineage (NCBI taxonomy): Eukaryota > Fungi > Ascomycota > Sordariomycetes > Hypocreales > Nectriaceae > Fusarium > Fusarium torulosum. Next base: position 881 of record ONZP01000705.1, read on the forward strand.
TTGTTGTTGATGAAAAGGGCGCTTCCATCGGGTCGGATTTGGCGTATCCAATCTTGAGATACCCAGGTGCTGACTTTTCGGTGAAGCAATAAATGTACCCAGGCTGATTTCTCTTCTGTCTCGTTTTCATGCAATCAAATATCCGTTTGATAGGGTGTTCATGTTCTCTCGGGGAGAATGTCATGAGTCGGCGAGATGATGAGTTGTGCGTAGGTTCTTCAGTTGGACTAACCTCGTCGCACTCATCATCACTCTCATCATCACTCTCATCATCACTCTCGCCATTGCTCTTTTCATCACCCTCACCAATAAAGTTGTTCTTATCACTAACAGCTTCATCGTCGATAAAGTTGTCCACACTACTGAAATTGTCTTCACAAAGTTTCATCTTTCGCGCCATCTCCCTCGTGAGGAAGCTGATATCGTCGCATTCCCTCTGGCGCGTTGGACTCTCCTCATTGCGCATGCGATGAGAATTACCGCGGAATGAAGACAGAGGAGAATCAAACCCTGCAGTGCTATAGACAGAGTCGGGCGTCGACGCAGCCGAGATAGGAGAAAACACTTCGCTAGCACCTGGCGAATCAACAGATCCTGGAGAAAAGACGGATCCAGGAGAGAAGACGGACTGATCAGCATGAGGCGATGAGTATGGCAGTGGCTTTATGGGCTCTTGAAGTACTCTTGAAGCATCGGCATAGTTGTTGCGAGGTCTATAGCCTCGACCTCTGACAGGCGTCATCAACTTCTCTTGTTCGTCCCTGTGATTCTCTCTGACGAGTTTCGGTCGGCGAATGCTCATTTGTGTTGATGCTTCGGAACGATATCCAGCATCCGTCTCCGTGTCTTCATCGCTGCCATTGTCGCGTTGGTCGCGACCAGAAGTTCTTCTGTGCTTTGGCGTGCATCCAGCAGTCGAATGAGAAGTCAAAGATCCCCTGGGAGAGCGAGTGGCCGTGATGTGCTTTGCGCTCTGCTTCTGGCTCAGGTTTTCCGATTTCCAACTTTCGAATCTTAAGATCAAGAGGGATTGAACGAATTCTTCCTGAGTTGAGTCTTTCTTGTTGCCGACTGGAACTCTTTTTGTATGCGGGTTTGTTGAACACACAAGCTTCCCAGCCAATTCCTCTATGAGGGGTTTGTGGGTTATGTCGAGTGCATTAGAGTGTTTGTCATGGCTCTCATTGAACACTAGTTTCTTTATAAGATCATCTATATGGACTCTCTCATCTGGAAGCTTGTGTGAGCAATTGGGCTTCCTCTTTGCTTTAGCAAGACAGTCTATGGCGCCAGTTTGCGGGATTTGCAAGGCCTCATAGAGGCTGCGTAAGGCTCCAGTCGAGTTGTTGTTCGTATCCATATCTGGCAGTTTCGGTATAGTTGAGTTCTGGGGCGCTTTAACAGTTGGTTGCGTATGAGTCGTCAATGCACGTAGGATGTATATAGGTAGAGGCTATAGACTCGAGGAACTATAAAATAGTGGTGGGAGACCACTAGATACCCATCTTAGGAGGGGGCTGGGCCGTATGTGATATGCATCGCTTATAGCTGCAGGCCAGGATTCTCAGACACTCTCAAGTTTATTGACCCTAGTCATGGCGACCCCGATTATCGAATATCACCAACCAGTCAACCAAGTCAACCAAGTCAACCAAGTCAACCAAGTCAACCATTGAGTTCACAGCTGACGAGATTGAAAACAATTGAGCATATCTAAAATATTCCAGCACTTGGATAATGTAACTGAGCATCATAATAATACCGCATAAGTCTTTGGAAAGCTCAATTGATCTCCTCTTGGCAGTGGAGTCTGAAACGAGGATGGTGTTGTTGGTTGTGATATCGCAAGAAAGGAGTCGACTAGCGCCAACAACATCTGCAACAACCTGGGCTATGTCCGGGGAAGAGCGTTCTTGCATAAACATCCCTGCTATGCAAGGAATATGGTCAGCTCTTGCTGCTGCTCTTCTCGCTTTTGGTCCTAGGGCTGAGAGAATGGTGCCATCCGAGGAATGTCTGCCTTGGTATCCTTGACGACCCGATAGATAGATATATGGATTTATAGTACGAATAATCGATCAGCACTGGCCGTTGTCAGCATGAACTGATATCTCTGTATCGAAAGACTGTCTATAATTTGGCTTCGCCAGCCTCCAGCTCACTAGGATACTTGACGCCATCCTCCAAGCCATCAATCTGCACTCCATCCTCCAATGGCGGTAGCTTCACATAACCCTTGGTATGCGACAGAGCAGACAACACCCACTCTCTAGTTGCTTTGATGCCTTCGTTATTGAGTGCCCAGACAACAGCATCCACCACGTCATCCACAATAACTGCCGGCTTGTATCGAGGCTCCTTCTCTATAGATGTCTGTCGCCAGACGCCCGTGCGCACGAGGATGGGCACCCACTCGGTACCATCGTCAGCTTTGAACTCGCTAGCACCCCGAATATCACTCTCTGGGTTGTCGCCGATCATGTAGACTCGTCGAAGTGGATGGCACTTTGATATGTCATGCTGAGCGCTTTGGCCACGATTGCATGCCATGTCATGGTAGTATTGAAGAAGTCTATCATGAGCGTATTTGTAAGTATGGTTAGACGGCTTGCCAAGAGCGCTGTACTGAAGTTCTTTTCCGTTGGTTGTCGTGGACCACACTCCTTTTAAGGCCTCCATGAATGCACCCGTACCGAATCGATTCACGGGGTAGCTTGTCTTCCACAGAAGGTCCAGGTTGGAGATCCAGAGTGAAGGCTGACCATCTTGCTGCCAACCATTATTGGGCAAAGACTCGTTACCATTCCGGTTCGAAACAGTGCCGAGGTATCCTTGGTGAGAGATTAAGAGATCATGGATGAGCTGGATATCAAGAGACCAGTCCCGTGGGTCATTCCAGATGAAGATATGATCAATCTTGAGAGCGTTGGCAGGGACGTTTGTGGTGTACGGATCTTTGAGCAGAGGAATTCGCTTGCCATCGGGCAATGGTGCGGGCACGCCATTGACCTCACCCTCGATGTGCTCGAACGGGAAAACGTCTTTACATTCAGCAAGAATATCTGCCGGAGTAACGACCCGCTTGAAACCATAGCTACCACAGTTAGTGGTCAGGAAACAGGTAGCTAGAGATGGTATAGCACTTACTCAAGAGCAATCTGACGAGCCTTTTCAGGGTGTGAGCCAGTAATAAAGACAGTGCCGTTGTTCTTGACATCATCGCTCCAACCACTCATGGGCGTGTGGGAGAGGATCATTCTCCCTTTTACCACATCATCGTGCTTGGGAATCTTTAGTCGTTCCTGTAGAGTATCCTCCTTTTTATCTTCGGGAACGCAACCACCATTGGTCAAAAAGACGTATCGGACTCCATTGCTTCTGAGCATTTTGAGGACTTTCTCAGCCCCATCGACCGGGTTGCGACCCTGGTATAAGACGCCATCGATACTGATGCGTGTTAGTACTTGATGGGATTCTTTGTCTCTGTCGAGAGCATATGAGCGTTATTGACTTACTCAAATGCAAACGCGAACTCGGAGAACAGTTTCCGTGCCAGGTCGGTAGGCTCCTCATACTGGTTCGGGTTAACGCCTAATGAGCCCTTTGGCTTTGATAGAGTGATATGAGAAGTATGGAATGTCCTTTGCGATCCATATGAGGCTCTCAAGGCCGTCGCCGTCATCGGCGCGACAGACCGAGGCTGCAACCACCGACGTGCAGCGAATCGGCACTGGCCGACCACACCAAAGCGTTGCATATTGAAATACAGTGCCAAGGACGAAGGATCAAGTGTACGAGAATTTGTAAACAAATGGTCTCAATCGGGGATTCTTGATGTGGTAATCAAGACAAAAACAAGGTATAACACTCAATGTTGGTAGTCGCTTGTCTTGTTTCAAGTCAACTTGTTAGAGTCATGCTTGATAAGAGGACTCGTCGCTAAGTCCCACCCACATTAATACGAACCGAGGATCGCCTTGACCACGCAATAAGTGTCCAAATCACAAACACTGATATGATGCCACAGCATAAGAAGCCGATTAATAGGCTTCTACTTCTTCTTTTTTTTTTTTTTTTTTGGGTTTTAAACATAGCTTGTAAAATGTACAATTGAATTGAGTGGTTATTACCATTACGGCATCTTTCTATGAGTCAATGATTCTGGTGGTAGAGTACTTTTACAGAAACCGCAATATCTTCTCATCGTACAATCCATACCACTTTCTTTTTTACATGATGGCTGATTACTTAGCATCTTATTTCTTATCCCAGTCCTTCATATGGTCCAGGATAAGTGCAGCAGCCTGCTGCGGCGAGTGTTGTCTACCCAATGCCTCAACAAAATCACCCTCCGGATCCATGAGGTAGAAGTAGATGCTGTGGTCCACCAGGTAGTCCTGTCCGGGCTTAACGTTCTGCGGTGTGCTGAAGTAGACGCGGTACTTCTTGCAGAGGTCCTTAATTTGATCGTATGTACCAGTCAGGCCAATAAACTTGTCGTGGAACTCGCCGAGGTATTCCTTGAGCGCCTTTGGTGTATCACGAGCAGGGTCGCAGGTAATGAAGATGGGGAGAAGTGCGCCGGGGGCCTTCTCTTCCACAATGTCCAGCATGGTAGACATCTTATCGAGCTCTTCGGGGCAGATATCGGGGCATCGGGTAAAGCCAAAATAGACCTAGTCAGAATTAGCCCTCTGTTGTCAATTGATGTCTTTGGATTGGCTCTTGTCCGTACCAGAGAATGTTTGCCCTTCATCATCTCGTTTGTGAAAGGCTTCCCATCCTGATCTATCAGCTCGAATGTTCCTCCAACCTTTGGTCGGCCCACACCCTTGGCCGCCTCAGCTATTCTCTTGCGCTGCATGCGCTCCTTCTCGAACTCGAAGTACCAAACCAATAGTCCGCAAGTGCCGACGAACATGATTCCGGCCTTCCAAGAAAACGGCTATTGCACATTTGTCAGCTTTTGCTTGCTCATTCGTCACCGTATTTCTCCTCGGAATCTCTCAATTCGTACCCCAGTGCTATATCGGCTCTTGGCCTGCTCGATCGTCTTGTACTTGGTTCGGCGCTGAGTAATTGGCTGTCTCGACTGCATGGGCGCTCGCGGGAGGGTCGGTCGGAGCTGCTTGGGTTGGAGGGCACCGCTGGAAAAACAACGCTGGCATTGCCTCGTTGAAAGAGAGGAAAATACATCCCTAAGGGCTTTGGAGGCCGTGACCGAATTCGACATGGTGAATTGCTTCTATGAAAAAAAGTCGAGTGAAGCTCATGTAAAAGCTATCAACTACGTAAACTTGCATCTTTCGATTATCACCAGCTCCAAAAATGCTTGGTCCGGGCTTTTACCGGGGTTCCGTGCGGGACGGCCTTAGTCATCCGATTCATTCAGCCACTCATCCGTAGGTAATCTCCAATACACCTGTAACTTACACCGAAGCTGGAAGTTATTCTTGGGACAATTAGTCTTAAAAAGAGTCGGATATCTCGAAAACACTATACAAATACAACAATAGACACCCAGTTACCTTTCATCAAATTTCAGAGTCAAGTGACTAATTCATTTGAGCAAAGGAATACATAACGGCGTGTGGACTGGCAATTACATGCCGCCGACGCTCCACAATGGAACAAACAACTTCAACAATAGGACAAACCGAGGAATCTCGATTTGAGCTTATTGAGAATGACACAAAGAGCGATACGGTAACCGAGGATACTCCTCAACCGCCACCAGACACTCAACTCTTCTCTTCCAAATCACCTTCATATCCTCCAACCTCCACAGAACCATCCAACACGGCCGGCCACGCGGCTTCAAAGAAGAAAGGTACGGCCTCTACTATCAAGAAGTCAGCCAAGCGCCCAAAGAAAACAGGAGGACCAAGAGCAGCAAAAAAGGCCAGAGCCGCGCCATCAGGAGAAGCCCCTGAATCGGCAGGATCCGAACTCGAGGAATCTGACCATGGACCTTATTGCATATGTCGTGGTGCAGATGACCATCGATGGATGATTTGTTGCGAAAACTGTGAGGACTGGTATCACGGAGAGTGCATCAACATGAGCAAAGAGATTGGTGAGTCTCTAATTGAAAAGTTCATCTGCCTCCACTGCACAAACGAGAACCTTAAAACACTATATAAAAAGACATGCGCACTAGGCGGCTGCCGAAAAGCGGCTCGTATAGCTCAGGATGAGGAGAGTGTCTTTTGTTCTAATGAACATGCGCAAACCTGGTGGGAACGCATGGTAGCCAAGCTGCCCAAAGCCAAGGGGAAGGGAAGTATCAACGACCAGCTTAGCCAGGAAGAGTTCATGGCACTCTTGGGAAGTGGCCTCTCAGGAATCGACGAGGAAGGACTCTGGCGATTGTTCAAGACACCGTTTTCGGGCGAAGAGAATGTGACAAATGAAAAAGAAAAAGGTAAGCCATTATTACTCATTGGGCCAGGCATGGGTCATTAACAAATATCACAGAAAACAAAAATGACGATTCATTCCATCTTTCCGGGGAGGAGAAAGAGTTCCTCGAGAACGCAGCAGCAGCGCGCTTTCATCTGGCCGAGGAAACGGTTCTCTGCCACAAAATGCTGACTCTCCTGGAACTCGCTCACGAGCGTCGTCAGGCAGCCATCAACGCAGGCCGTTTCAAGGAAGACATTTGCGGCTACGATCAGCGTCTCGATACTATTAGCGCCCGGGACTCATTCGGAGCTTTCGCAAAGTCACCAGAGGGTGAGGCCATCTTCAAAGCGTCAAAGCTCGACGACCCCTTGGGAGAAGGCGACGAAATCCGCGGTATGTGCGAGCGCAAACGCTGCAAGATTCACAGTGGATGGTACAAGATGCTCTCGCTAGGTCTCAAGCACCAGATTCGTGAGATGGCAACGCAGGCGGACGAGGTTGGAGAGGAAGAAAAGGTGATGCGCCAAGCTGCAAAGGAACGATGGAGGAGGAAGCAGTCAGAAAAGAACTGGGTTGAGGTGCTTGACGGGTGAAGTGGCGCGCTTGGGCGTTGCTGGCGTATAAACCGGATACGTACTCGGAATAAAACTTCTTTACTTTAACCTCGAAACTGCTGCTGTAGACGCCTTTACAAACCACCGCTTAGGCGTTGCTATATGCACGATGTTGCATCGGACTAATACTAGTATCAAAGAGTTGACCTCTTATCAGGACTTAACAGTGAACAAGCGATTTCTTTTTCCCTTTGTGCCTTTCAAATCACTCCAGCATCTAGCATAAATAATATCTAGAGAAAGTTCAACTGAGGGACTCTCGGCGTATATTAGTCCTTATCAAGCCACGTCGTGTTTCCCTTATTCAGTTTCAGCACAAGGGCTCTATTAACATAGGAATAATAGTAATAATATGGAACCTTTTTGATTACTGACTTGTATACTACAGGTATCGATGGAGATATGACAAACAGTCAGAAATCCTCGTTATTACACATTGCTGTTCTCAATACGTCAAGGTTATAGATGAGTCCCAACCACCTCTTAGCCAACTACACTTTACTATCATTTTCAATATTTAGCAAAATAAGTTCGATATATTCCGAAGCCTCAACTTTGTACTATACTTGTCATTTATTTAATATACAAAATCATTCATTGACTAAAGCTGAAGTGTGCAACTTGGTCATGATCCATTCTAATTAAAAAGCTGGGCTCCAAGAACCGGCGCCACCACCCCGCAGTCAGGAAAAAAACCCTTGTCCCGACAACCACGAAAAGTTGAAAAAACATTTGCCTGCTTATCAAGCAAGCTTCAACTGACAAACCCGAGGAGAGCGCTTCGGTATCGAGTGAAGTCTATTTCTATACTCTTTTTCCAATCTTTAATTTTCAATATCTTTTAACCCTCTCATCGAACGCATCGAACACATCATAACGAAACTCGTGGAGAAAAAAAAAAACCCCCGCCATCATGTCGTCTTCCAACCCCCGCGATCAAAAGGAGCCTGTTGACGAAGAGCTCGAGGAGGACATGCTCGCCGCCGATGATGCCGCCGAGGAGATCCCAGAGGATGAGGACATGGCCATGGACTCTGATAACGAGGAGATTTTGCTCCAAAACGACTCTATTGGTTACTTCGACGAACCCAAGGATTCTCTTTTCACCATCGCCCAGCACCCTAAGCACCCCTCCATCATCGCCGTTGGTGGTTCAGCCGGCCAGGAAGACGATGCTCCTGGTGCAGGATGGGTCTTCAATACCGCCTCTGTCGAGTCGCGACCTCCGCTGCCTGCTAGTTTCTCGAGCGATCCCGCCGCCGACGCCCTCAAGAGCACTCAAGTTTCTTCCCTGTTCAGCCTAGACGGCCACACAGACTCTGTCAACACACTTACCTGGACTCTCCCTCAAGGAGAGGTCCTTGTCAGCGGTGGCCTTGACGGAAGGTTGCGCGCTTGGAAGGCAACCTTCTCAAACGATGCGCTCAAGATGGACTTCCTTAGTGAGGCACAGGAGGTGCCCGAGGTGAACTGGCTTGTGCCCTGCCCTTCTACGACAAATCCCAACACTGTCGCCCTCGGCGCTTCTGACGGCTCCGTTTGGGTCTACACAATCGATCCCACGGACCAGGCCAACCCCCTTCAGATCGTGCAGTCCTACTTCCTTCACACTGGCAGCTGTACCGCTGGCGCTTGGACACCTGATGGTCTATTGTTGACCACCATCTCTGAGGACGGTAGCCTGTACGTCTGGGATGTCTGGGGTGAGGCTACAGCCAAGAACCTTATTGGCGATAACGGCATGACTGCTGTGGCTCTGACTGCTGACGATCAGCGTTTCGCGGTTGAGGGTGGCCTTTATTCTCTTGCCATTGACCCCAAGGGCGCATTTGTCGCTGTCGGCGGTGCTACCGGTGCTATCAAGATCGTTTCTCTTCCACGACTCTCTCCTAACGGACCCCAACCCCAGGCTCGCGCCCGCGCTGGAGGTAAGACTACAAGTCAGTCAACGTCGACCCCCGGTGGGCAAATCCTAGCCGCTCTGCACACTCAATCCGAGAGCATCGAGTCACTCGCTATCGTTACTACTCCTAACACACCGGCATCCACCCTGCTTGCCGCTGGCTCCGTCGACGGTTCTATCGTTGTGTATGACGCAACTCGCCGCTTCGCTGTTCGACGACACATCTCCGGTGCTCACGAGGAACACGCTATTGTCAAGCTCGAGTTCATCCCCAACTCATGGCAACTTACCAGCTGCGGTATGGACGGCGCCGTGCGCCGCTGGGATCTCCGAGGTGCTGGAGCGACGAACCCCAATGTTCCCGCCACAGCTGCCGAGGCTGGTCTCCAGAAGGAATGGAAGGGTCACCGTGGCGATGGTGAGGGCGGTGGTGTCCTAGGTTTTGTTCAGGGTCAGACAGGTGAGAGAATTGTCACAGCCGGTGACGATGGTGTAGCTTTGATCTTCGAGGCTTAGGTTTTGGTAAAATCAAGGATTTTGGGAAATGGTATATAGATGGGGAAAAGCGCATGCGGAGGTTTGTTTCTGTGACATGATGATTACGAATGAATAGAATCATGGGGATGATACCCTGTATATTGGTTACTACATATTTTTTTGCGCTGAGCATGTGAAATGTTGATTGTGTAGTATCTAACTTAAGCAGTAATGCTGAATGAGAGTATAAATTCATGATCAAGCTGAGTACTAACAATGGGTGCTACAAAACTCGCCCAACAACGAAGACGCTTTTAACAAATCATGGCACGTGTTTAGGAAATTGCCCGTTAACTAGATCACTGTGTGTTTGTCCAGATATACATGATCAACGCCATATTGAGTAAATAAATAAATCTTCTCTTAATTTCATCTAACTTAGTACCTAGCAATGTCGCAGTTCTCTGATGACATATGCAGGCAGACCAGCTTATCGATAAGAGCTAGAGAAACCGACCCATCAATCGCCGCAGCTGATTGGTCAGCGCTTGTTAGAATTGAACCGCGCTTGTTCAAAATTCTTTGGCCCATGACAGCAACTCGAGATAGTATCATACCTCAATATACCAAACTTTCCACGGCACTTGTCCCTCCATTAACCCTCTCTTCTTTGCCTGATCCACATACAAAATGTTCGGAGGATGTAAGTGATATGTACACTAGAAAACTGATCAATAAACTGACCTATCCCAGTCGCCCCCCCTCAGCAGTCCCAGGAGGAGATCCGCGCCCTCGAGGCCGATGCTGCTTTCACCGTCCAGGGCGCTATCACCACTGTTGTCCTCCTGTACCTCTGTCAGTTTAACCGATACTATGATGCTATGTACAGCGGCGCTAATTTATGTCGCAGCTCCCTTTGCTATCGACCTTGTTGGCAAGATCTTCTAAATACCGATAACCTCAATTACGACTGAATTTGCGGGTTGTCTTAATGGCATTATGAGCCCTGTTAGACCCGCGGAAGATGACGCTGCAATTCCGCCATGTACGATAGAACCCATTTGGAAAGAGTGGATGGAAAACTCATGATTGATCTGTACCAATACATATTCCAAGCCGCAGTTAAAGCCGCGCAATAACATCACTCTCAGCAATGACATATACACCTGTGTATTGCTCTTTTTTAGAATCTCAAATCACGGTATCACTTGCTGTATCAATACTACTCTTTAAGAGTTTACAAAGATTCACATTTCGTATCCTGTGACGCCTAGGATGAATACCCAGTCCTGACTCCAACTCTATGCCGCCAATACACATCCTGTCAAAGACATTTGCTCTGTCTGTCCTTACCACCTTCGCCGCTAAACAGTTTGCCCTAATTAAGTTCCATCTATTTTGAGTGTGGGTTTCTGGTCTTCTCCCACTCTGCGTAATCTGTCGATAGCGCCTCAAGCTCTTTCTTGATATGCTGAATCTGCTTCTCATAATCCTCAAGTACCTGGGGAAATAGTCAGTTAGGCTTGTCTTCCTGGTATGAGATGTGCATCCACTTACTCGCTTCGCCTTAGCTTCTCGCTCCGGATCAATGCTATCTCCCTCAGCGCCGCTTGGCTTGTCCAGCTCCTTACTAAGTTGGTCGGCATACCCTCGAAGAACAATAAGTCTACTCCAGAGCTCCTCCTCTCGCGCTCCTACAGCAGGGTCTTGGACATCTCGCTCCAGGGTCTGTAGTCGACTGCTCAAATCATCCTCATCACCGCTCAAGGCATAACCACGGTTACGGAGAACCTGTATCCGTGCGGCAAGCGCTAGGCATCTTTCACTGATCGTCGTCTGTCTTCTACGAGCTGCGACAGCTCGGACCTCGGTCTCGAGTTCGTGGCGCTGAAGGATCGAATCGAGGCTGCCGTTGATCTGGTGCAAGCGGGTGTTGAAGTCGGCAACGGCGCGCTTTTGTGTTTTGAGGCGATCGGCAACACCAGCGTAGCCGGAGCAAAGAACAGGCATGAAGCCCGGGGCTGGCTTATTTTGCAAGGCTTCCTCCCATTCCCGGGGGTCTTCGTGGGGTTGAGGCTTATAATAGGGGACGTGGCTCTCGTCGACCTTGTTGTAGAAGTAGTGTTTAAAGACGCAGTTAGGGTTGGCGGGATCCCATTTCTCAGTCACGAGCTTCATCTGCTCAAGGATCGGCTTCTGGTCTGCATAGTGTTAGCGTTGCGATACAGGAGAGTAACCTTAAGGGAGAACATACGCGGTGTCTCCATTCCGGGCTGCCATAGCGAGTTGGAAAGCTGGGCTTGGGACTGAGATAGAGTTGGCATCTGTTGCGGCTGTTGTTGCTGGATCGATGCGCCAAGTGTATTGCCTTGCGGTTGTTGGGACTGGCCAAAACTAAACCCTGTGTTCTGGCTCTGTGTAGTTGTCTGAGCAGGCTGTGACTGCCCGAACATCGAAGGCCTAGCCTGTCCGAAGAGCGACATGTTTCTTGATGATGCTGCAACGTGCAAATCGAAAGCTTTCAGTCGGCGAGCTAAGCTTGAGCTTTAGCTGCTGGGATGCGTTGCCGGGATGAAACCCGGTGCGAGACAATAAAGGCAGCTCAGAACGGTATAGAAGTGTCCTGCGCGAGAATGTGATGGTCGCGGTGAAGTTTTGTTGAATGTCGCAAGGCTGAAAAGTCCAATTTGTTTGGTGGTTTGTTCTGTTTGTTTGGGCCGCTCAAAATTATTGGAGCTGGCGACGCGAAAACAGAGCTACACTCATCTAAGGACCCATTGCAGCCTTGTCGCCCAGCCTCGCCGCATCGGCCAACCAATCACAGCGGGCCAATTCATACCTTACGCTACCAAATCCTAGCCGAACGACCTCACATAACCACTCCCGGAATCTAGAATCACCGCAACGTTCGACGAACAGCTTCGCAGAACATCGGCATCATGTCTACCCGAAGGCCCCAGTACGTTTATTCGAGAGCTGCTCCTCTTGTCTTCGCTCCGAAACCGCCAGCGGGTGCAATTGAGCACTAGAGTAACTGATAATTGGCTAACCGATTCATCCATTAGATTCTCCCAGCAGGTGCTCATTGACACTGCTCCTTTGCCCGAGGACATTCCTGCTGTTAAGGAGGTCGGTGCCAGTTCTGCGCCTCTTCTTTCGGCCTCCTTCTTCATCGGTGCTCGATGCCGCGACTACAACGATGACTACATGCAATGCAAGAACGAGAACCCCGGCCGAGGAGAGCTTGAGTGCTTGAAGGAGGGCCGACGAGTTACCCGATGTGCCTCCAGCGTGTACGTCACTTGAAAGCCAGAGAAATACACAGTCTGGCGATATACTTGGGGCGCAATAAGCTCCATTGCCGAGACCAGCTGCTGACACAGATCAACAGCATCAAGGACCTCAACACCCACTGCTTGGCCGAGTTCCGCAAGCACTGGGAGTGCCTCGACGACCGAAACCATCAGTTGTGGCAATGCCGTCCTGCTGAGTGGAAGCTCAACAAGTGTGTCTTTGACAACTTGGTACGATCCTCACGTTCTTTAACTTCTAGCGGGGCTTCTAACATGATGTATAGAAACTTGAGAAGAAGGTGCCTGATCAGCCTACCAACTACACCCCCGTTCACCTCCGACCAAAGCAGATCTTTGCCGACGTGCGCATTGGCCCTGGTGATGGTAAGCCCTTTGTTCCGGGGCAGGAGGATGCGCAGCAATAAAGTGCTGGAATATGTTGAGGTCGACGTTCGATCATGTATATTTGTCGATGAATCAAAGAAGAATGGATTACCAACTATCAAATCAAAATATTTTCCTTGCATACAGCATCATAACACGATAGCTGCCCTCGGCTAACGTAGATGCTTGTCATAATTTGCTGCCAATCGTGCAGCTCAATGGCCCAGACGTCAAGGACGTTTCCAGCATCAACCAACACAAACAGCTGATAGCTACAAATGGATCTGAGTCGGTCCTGCCATTTCAGTCTTTTGATGGATAACTTGACAGCACAACGTCAGCTTTCACAACAGTACGAGCCGCAAACGCGACTGCACGTGCAGCATACTGCAGCAAGCCTTAATCGCCTGATACACGGCACTTTGAGACATTCTAGGGTTGTCCCCGATAACACCACATCTCGGCTAGGCCGTGAGGCCATCCTTCTAGTTGTTCTCTCTACGTGACATGGTGTAGACCACCTGCCGAGATCGAGACTTTGGCCGATTGCTATCATGAAATTCCGAATCCGACTGACTGAACACAACCAACAAACAACTCATGGTACATTGCCAAATATTTTGGCTCTCTGCAGGCTCCGGTTCGGCAATGATAGGGGTCATCAAGCAGCATTTGATATGTGACAAGCATCCCCCTTGAAGCTGCTTGTGTGGGAACAGTTGCACCTCTCAACTCAAGCAAGGTGTTCTTGTTGATAAGTGGTCTGCCAAGTCGCACAGCTTCACCAACAACGGATAAGTGCCCTGACCCTGCACATGACTATGCTGTTTATACATCGCAGGCCTTTTTTGGCCGGGGCTTTTGTTTCGGCCTCACTTGAACTTGTTCAGGTTGGGCAACACCCCTCATGCAACGAGCCGTCTCGTTTCAAAGCGAAAGTCGGCCAGAAGAGAGAACGATTGGTTAGGTAGGGGAAGTCAGCGATGGAGCTGGAAACAAAGTGCATGTGTTGTTCTGCAAGGCCACATGCAACGGAAACCTGCCTGGTAGGCTAGTGAATGGTTCGTCCATTAAGCGATTTATACATTGTTAGAGCCTCAAATATTGCAGTTCTGCAGATAATTTGGAGTGGATATACCGTACAGAGACATAAGCAACTTTCTAACTAACCTAGAGCTATTGTATCAAATAAAATAACAGAGCAATTTAACCGACAGAAACGGTCTCGGCGCAATTTTGAGAGATGATTCCATTCCTCGGTTGTTGGGCGCTTGTGCGCTTCGTGAAACGAGAAACGGGTCTTTCAAGCGCCCATGTTTGATGTTCGAAATGGGTCACATCGTTGGTTGGCTGACATGGCCTACACCCTTTCTGTCCTCTGTGAGCATATACGAGGCCAGCAGAAACAATGCCGCGGGAGCTGGTCATATCTTTCTCGGTGACGTTTTGGAAAGGTGTACGAGGTTGGAGGGTTTGCTTCGAGAAGTGAGGGCGGTGAAATGCTGTACCATATCGTATGCGCATGTGGCCAAAGTCGATCGGTCCGTGTTCTAGTAATGTATTACAGTGTCTTGGGGGGTATTTCTATTCTGTGTTTAGTGCACTTGTTATTTGAATGCGGTCATATTATATCTGTGCTATACTGACATTGGACTTTGATGCTTCACAAGCATCGAAGATACTCAAATGCTACAATTCTGCGAGGTTTACTACACGGAATGATTTTGTAGGGTAAGCATAATGGAGTCTGAATACTAACTTTAGTTATTTAGCTTACTAGATCTATACTAAATGCTATCATACTCTGTAGTCCATACCCATTGCAGCGAATGTCGATCCGATGGGCCAAGACAAGCTCAATCGGCGTTTGGTCTATAACTAGAGCGGGCACGAGGTTAGACGAAAATCCACGTGAAACTAAGACTTGTGGTGAAGCTGGAGACGTCAATCCATGCCACCACGTTGAGATAATCTACTGCCCCAGCGCCAGTACGTGATCTGCTTTGTGTGAAACAGCTAAGCAAGAACAACAAAGCTGAACTGGCGATGCATTGCGAAGGAGGTAGCATGAAACGGGGCCTGCATGGTTTCAATTTCCAAGGAATATATTGATTTTTTATTTTCTTGCTGAAGCGATACGACATCACGCGTTAGCGAGGGAAGAAGGAATTCATGTGGAGATGGTATGCTTGCATAGGCCCAGAATACCGGGCTACTCAATGTTACAAAACTAGGTCTAGAATCATCTGTGCTCAAGCGGATCAAGATCGATCGGCATAGTGGACGGTTGAGAACTACCCAGATCAATTGCTTGATCAGATCAAAGTTCAACCATGTCTATACTGACGCGTATATCATCAAAATGCGGAAGGTTCACAAGACCAACAGCGACGACGAGTCCGTGAAAGTTCGGCTCTTGATCGCCCGGACTGGTCCACTACGGATATCTGTACTAGGGCCGGCAATACCGAGTCGCCGTCTTCCACGGACTCAAAGCTTGGTGGACGAGTTCGGCGCAGCCGGTGACAAGACTCGACCTTCCTGGGACATCGGCCACGTAATGCTGGGACTCTAGCAGGAACACCAATGGCCAAAGGCTATGAATTTAGACTAGAAACTCAAATAAAGTTATTCGAGTATTAATGTAGGAATGTAGTTGAGCGCCACGCGGCGAATACTTCGATTATTATGGGATTTATCGTTCTTATTTCCCTTGCTAGATCATCATGAAGCCACAGATTGCGTGTCATGGCAGCCAAGTTCGGACGTTGGAATTGAGTCGTAGGCATGATTAACTCAATACTTTCAAGAGAAATGCGTTGATGGCTGAGCTCAAAACACTATTAAGGGAGGATCAGAAGCGGGAAAAGTAAAAGGTGTGAGGGGTGTAAGCAGCAAGGCAATAATCGAGTAGGTGCTCTATATTCGCCCTCAATCAGAGGGTTAATCCCTTTAGTAAAGGAGGACCATGATGATCCTGTGATGATCCTTTATTGTTGGCAGACGAAGAACAATCGATTGATCTGCAAAAGGTGCATCAAACAAGTAGACAAAGAGGTCATGAGGGCACTTGGTAGGGTGTACTGTTGAGTACCAGGCCATTGGGTTCAAAACGTTGGCCGCATACCCTAAAGTCTCTTGGAATAAATGTATGTAAAGGTACGTACTATCTATGGCCGGGCATAAAGCAGAGGCAATCAGTCTGTGACACGCCAATGTCCGATAGTGGAACTCGACAGGACATATCATACACGGACTTACAAAAGCAATCAAATGAGCCGAGGACTCCGTGGCTCCAGTCCTGGCGATTGTTGGCTGTTTGCTATGAGAGGAAATGACGGCTTGTGAACGGCGCACATGTGCGTAGTATCTGATTATCCCGGAATAGCTTGGCAGATACCAAACACAACACCAGATGCTAAATAACCACAGAAGATCTCAACATTGGTAATGTCACGGAAAAGAAAAGAAAGCCAAGAGCCTTGGCCGGGAGATGAAGAATGGAGTTGGCAGTCTTTTGGCCTCAAATTAGCTCAGTTTCAGACAAGACTAGGCGAGCATGGGGAACGCAGATTTTCGGACATGCACTCATGAAGCTGCAGGGCAGCCCCGCTACAGCCTACAGCCCACTGGAACACCCTTGGGGGTCTTGGGGAGCTTGTTTGATGGAGATGAGGCTGTGAATGAGGCTCTGATTGGGTCTCAAGTTCAAGAGACGGATCGTTAGAGCACGCGCCACATCAACCATCTGCAAGGGCAGGGGCTGTGGAAGTAAAAAGGGGGTGCATGCCTAGGTACGTATCGTTTTGTTCCTCCCGCCTCAGCCTCCAGCTGTTGCGATTTGCTTAGACCAAATCAAATCAAAGCGAGGGCAGGAATGCGTTTCGTATTTGTTAATGCTGACAAGGTTAGACATTGCAGCACAAGGACACTCTGAATATCTGTAGATTGATTTCACTCAAACCCGTGCGAACTCTGGCATAATACGAACGAAGCCTGACCTTGATACGATCTTGATCAAACGTACAGATCGTGTAGGCGTTGTATCCCGTCCCGCCAGGCACATGATGTGACGCTGCATCCGGAAGTCAATGGACCATTAGGCAAAGCTACCCGTGTAAGCGCGATATACATCGGCTCTTACACAGACGCTGGACGTCTATGGTAAGTGTGCATACGTAGCGTATTGGATAACACGCATGTATCAAGCTACCCATTCTGAAATGGCCAAGGCTGTGGCTGGAGGCTTGAAGACTTGGCTTTTGGCTTCCGGAGTGGCTTTTCATGTACGCAAGCCAGCTAAGCCAAGCCTGGTGAAGTCTTCTCAAGCATGATCATTAATGGACCCATCTGGAGGCTTCGTCAAGATCATTTAAAGAGGAAATAATGGGCAACAGTCAGCCTCATCATCGATCCAAGTCAAGTCTAGACCGTTGGGCCTGACAAGCTTTCATAGAGGAACAAGAATCAAAGTTAATTTCTTGGGACCCTTCCATGATCAGACTGGGGTACGGGATAGGCCGGCATATAGAGTAAAAGAGCCGGAAATGAACTGAAGCTAATTGAGAGTACAACGTCAACATCAACACCAATAGCTGCATCGACATTGCCAGACCCAACACCAAACGGCTGAAGTAGTAATACATGACATTGGCTGGCAATTACGGATACCTCACCCAAGGCTGCTAGGGGCTGGGGTTAACCCACTGATTGCTCTCATCCCGCTCTGGTCTGAGTATCAAACAGGGTCCACAGCCTATGGTCGCATGTTTGATTAGATAGCCATCGATCGTGTGAGTTGTCAATGCTGTTATAGCAATGCAACGCAATGTCATGTCAAAAGCTCAAGCCAACTCATTATGCGCATGTACTATCGTCTTGTCTCTGAAACCGATACGTGCGTATTATTTGTTTTCTACCAAGTCTGCGGGTTGCAACTGTGATGTATCTGTGAACTAGCCGATCAGCAACAGTTGTCGGCCTGATGCATTGTGTAGCAGTCGGTGATGCAGACCGGGCTTCTCTTTCATCAGAGGCGCCAATGTCAATGCCATTGTAAGTGGCAGTGGCAATGGCAATGGCAATGGCTGCGGTTAGAGGTGCAAGGGGAGAATAACCAAGCCACGAGTTTCATTCCTTAGTCATGGACCAGGGCCTGTGCACCTGCAAATTACCCGATACTATCTTGAAGTTGATGTCTATGAAATACAGGCGGTAAGCAGTTGACTTATTCAACACTTATTCAATACATGACAATGAAGGCGAAGAGCACCCATCGCAATTCCATGGGTATAATCAATGCCTTGAATTGGCACTTGCGCTGACCGTCTGGACTTCAATATCATGGCGCCAGATGTCAAACCTACGCTGCTGAATGCCTCGAGTTCAAGGCACTCGCGCATGATTCGTTCCTGGTGCCTTGCAGCATCCATCCCGTCCCGCCGTGTTTCTAGCGCCCACGCTAGCTCGCCCCTGGCTTGACGCACTAGCGCCTGTGTTGCAGGGGTCACTCTAACAACAACAACAAGACTGCCAGTGCTAGTCGGTGCCTGCCAGTTGCGATGGCCCTTGGCAGCGCAGTGCTTTGCTGCACTCCAGGGCAGCGCAGGTAGCCCAAACACTGGAAGCCTCATCTCGTCTTGGGACCGTCCTTCACTTTCCTAGAAAAATATTCCCGCCCATCTTCCTTCGTTGCTCAAACCTCAACTTCCCACCATCCGCGCTCATTAACTCACACTCATTCGTTGTCGTGCACTAACAGCTTCTCACTGCCGTCTCTCTCTACACTGTTAGTAAGTTCTACACATCAGCCCACACGCCCCTGGCT
>ONZP01000707.1:0-16017 GCA_900312805.1 Fusarium torulosum
CTTAATAGTTCCTAGGCTTAACCTATTAAACCTTATAGTAATAATTTAGCTTTACTATCCGATCCCATATTATAATTATTAATCTTATTAGTATCTCACCGCGAAACTAATCTTCTAATATAATAGGCAGTATTATTATAAGTAATACTAATAGGTAGCCAAACTAATATAACCCTATAAGCTTACTAAGCTTAGCCTGATAGCTAATATCTATAATTATAATATAATATTCGTTTATAAATATCCGCTATAGCAGCCCTATATATAATATCCCGTTAATATACCCGGAAAACTCGGCGCTTAATATAATATCGGCACTAATAATAATTAACTATACCACCCTCGGTATGCCCTCTCGTCCCGAACTTATTAATAACCTATATCGGATATAATTAACCCCTATATCTATTACTCTTATAACTAAGTTATCTATTAGTGTAATAAATAGTATAACTATAATACTTATGCCTATATCCTTTATTACCGCCGGTAGTATAAATAATATACTCTTATTGGCCCCTATTGGTAGTATATTAATTACTATCTAATCTACTTTAAGTATTATAATTGATTATATACTCTTAGCTTGCTTATCGGATCGCTAAGTTGCCTTTGGCCTAAGTAGCTTTTATAGCCTATCCTTTATCTTATCCTCTAGCTTCTTTTTTTTCTTCTCCTCCTTCTCCCCTCTTATCTCCTTTATCTCCTTCCTCTTCTAAGCTAGTTCCTCCTCTTAAGTAATCTTTCTTTGCTTATTACTCCTAATTATCTAGGTCGGACTATTAGTTAACTATTATTATTACTTATTGGTCTTCTAATTATCCCGCTTATATTTTAATATTTTTACCTCCTTTACTTCTTCTATATTACTATTTTCCTCTAAAAACTAATATTATAGCTTACTAATCTCCTTAAATATTATAATTATCTCTGGCTGTAGCTTACCCGGGAAGCTAATATATATGGTATAGTGCTGCCTTATAATCTGTATTCTATATATCGACTATAGATCCTATATAATATTCTAGCTTCCTCTATAATTAACCGGCTTACCTATAATCGGATCGATCTTAATGTTTTTATTCTTATCCTTATCCTCTATCTTACCTTCTAGCTGCCTTATTATAAGTCCTCGAATCCTCCGCCCCGTCTTAATTATAATCGCCCGGTATTATCTTACCCCTAATCTAACCCCTATCCCGGCCTATATAATATAAGTAAGCTTCTTACTGAGCCGGTCGGTCTCCTATATCGACGAGCTACTATCCCTCTATATATACTTAAGCTGCTCTCCACGCGGCTCGTCAAGCTGATATTCCCGCCGTAATACCCTCTCGGTCGGAAGCAGCTATGCGATATATATTACTACTATCCGCCCGATCCGGTCGGGGATAAACTATACTACCTTCCGGCCATTATCGCGGATTGCCTTTATCTTATCTCCATCGGTTATGATTATAACCTACCCGTCTAGTATGAATATATTCCGGATTAGCTACTACGAATTATAGTGCCGTAATGTCGTGATTTCTGGTCCCCTTCCCGGAAGCCCACCCCATATATACACGAGTAAGAGCAGCATCTCTCGAAGCAGCCTTAAGTCGCGAAGCCACTTTATAACACGCTACCGCTTCCACCGGACCCTTATGCCATCCCATATCGATACTTCTATCAGTTATATTACCTTTTCCGGTCCGGCCTCCAGCCACTTATTCTTCGGGCTACTTACAAATAACTAACCTACCCCGAGCCGTATTATATTATCGACGATCCGATCCATATCGATCTTCTTACTAACCATCGGCCATACCCCACCGAATAGCCCGTTTAGTAGCCTCTCTGCCTCGGTGACCTCGTCGCATAGTATGCGGGTGAAGTTCTCGATACTAATATGCTCGCCCATATAAAATAAGCCTTATTCGTCGTTAGATTATTATATTAATAGCTGCCCCCTATTCTTCTACTAATACCCTTTTCTATATACTATCTATCCGATAATCGTGCTTATAATACTATAAGTGCCTATATATATCTAAAATATATATTTCTCTCGAAATATTAATATGGCCTCTACCCTAATCTTATCCTGATCTACCGGCTGGTTCTTAAATATAGCTTTTAAAAAGAAAAGCCGGGCCCACTATAGTATACCAGCTAGCATACCAGTATATAAATACGGCTCTAAATAGCCTAGTGGGTATTAATTAATACCTAGTGCCGCATAGAAGTATAGCAGCGAATTTATATATATATTTCCGCCGACGTGAGTTTTAATCGAAGCCACGATAAACCGGAATATAGCTCGGTCTAGCAGATCCTATAGCGGGCTAGTTATACCTTTATCCCCCTGCTCGCCGTCATCACTATCACCGTCATCCTGATATTCGTCCTCGTCCCCATGTTCGTCTTCGTCTTTATCTTCGTCTTGATCATTAGCTTATCTCTCTCGGCCGCTAAAGAACCCGCTGTCGTGACTACTTAGAACCCGGTCTATTTCAAGCTCGTCTATAATATCCTATAGTAGACTCCACTACTCATCCGTAAAGCGAATAGCCTAGCATTTAAGCGCTTCCTTATGACTAATATAATATACCTTCCAGTAGAAACCCAAGTAATAGTAACTAACAGACTTATATTTAATTATTAATACCTCCTTGCCTTTATAACCGAATGGTTAACTAGACGTAGCTATCGGCGAAATATTAGCGAGCTACTATAGCGTCTCGGTCGGCATGCTGTTAAGTCGCCAGTAGCAACGTTCCACCTCACGATCAAAGCTCTATCCAAGCCGGCCAAGCAATAGTCATTCACGGACTGCTTCTTTATCGTCTTATGCCACAGTCTGTCTGCCCGTTACTGCCCTCGCCCATAGCCACTTGGCTGTGTTATGAATACGGGTTAAGTCCCGGGAGCCAAAGTGTTGTACATAGCCTACCCTTTTAACCCACGACGAGTCACAATTAATATCTTCCTTTAAGTCACCTTTTCGCAGTCATATAGCATCTTCCTCTTTTAATCGAGCCTAACTTGCAGTAGTAACCTCATCCATAGCGCTTTAACTGGTAGTATTAGCTATATTAGCTATATCGGACGGGCCGTTGCTATCGCTGTCATCTCGAATGATCTAGTATCGCGTATAATGCCCTCCTATCTACGTCTGTAGCCGCACCTTGGTTTATTGCTCCTCTGCTTCTCCATGCCCTGCCTCTCTCCAGTAGCGTATAATATTATCTCGTGTAATAGTAAGATATCGGCACGCGTTGTAGCTGTATCCGTGTAAAATAACAAGCTGTTGAATTACCTTATTGTTGTCTTCGGGGGTTGTAGTAAGCTTCGGGTCAGCGAGTTTAAGTGTGCCGTAGTAGTCTTTAATGCCCTTAAGCACTTGGCCCTTCAGTAGATGCTTCTGTCGAAAATAGGTCTCGATGCTGCTGCCGGGTCAAACGGCTACTTGATATAGCCGGTAGATTAGTATCTGATAGTCCTGATTAAGCTGTATAATATCCTCTATTGCTGCTTAATATTACCTCCTTAATTTCGATAATAGAAAGTAAAGAGAGAAATATTCTTATTGTTTTCCTCTGTTAATTGAAATCCCCTTTCCTATGCATTATGCTAACCCCAAGTTAACGCTAGCTAACCCCAAGTGTGGGGTTGGGGTTATTTTTAACCAATTAGCTACTTGATC
Source organism: Fusarium torulosum (assembly GCA_900312805.1). Taxonomy (NCBI): domain Eukaryota; kingdom Fungi; phylum Ascomycota; class Sordariomycetes; order Hypocreales; family Nectriaceae; genus Fusarium; species Fusarium torulosum. Next base: position 3,689 of record ONZP01000707.1, read on the forward strand.
GAGCCTCAGACGATTTATCCTAAAAATTTAAGTGAAATTCTCTATTTTGGTGGCCGATTTATGATTAATCGCCTGTGAATAATACCTAGGCCTATCAATCCGGCATAACCACATCTTATTGGGGTTTTTATATTCTGTTTGTACCTGAAAGCACAACTCTCAGCACGGGGACGGCAAGTTTACGTGTAAATTCGAATCATTGGTTGGACCGGGCCTAAGATGGCTTTGCCAGCTGCTATCAGGTTTAGAGAGGGATGGTAGGTATCACGTGTAAGTTAATCAATTTTACTTTAATAAAGACACCTGAAATCTTGGGATTCACGAGGAGTGGCGGATTTCACAAGCTAATACGGTATACGTCCCGGGTAAGTGGCTCTCTTTCAGTCTGAAATCTTTAGGCTGCATGGGGCTTAAGGTTGATTGACAGTTTAAAGCAAGAATTCCACTCGCAGACTTTGATCGAAGGATGTAATGAGAGGTGCCCCGTTCTTATAGGTTCATTATACTTTAAACCTGTATCTTAGGCACAATCAAGGGTGCACTGAGGCTATTGGTTGTGTCTGCCAATACCAAGTTTATTGACATTCTAGCGGCAAAGCTGACTCTATCTCTCGCTGCCATCCTGAAATCTGTTAAAGTTAGCTAATAAAAATGACGTCATTAAACATTACAATCCCCAACAGTCATGGTTCGAGCTACACAATATCTAAATGTTGATAAACCTAACATTGATATTATATCATGCCACGCAAGTGGGAAGCCTGTGAATGTATGATTCAAACGACGTCAATGTGCAAAGTGTGTCTCATGATTGGCCATTGCATCATGGTTATGGGTATCTTCATCTAGGTGAGACATGCTAACATGTGGGTAGGCACCGACCAACAACCAACAACCAACAAGTACACGGACATGGCTTGTAAATAATAATGCCTCAGGCAACACACTAACTTACTTTAAAGCGGTGTATCCCTCGCAATTACTTTCGGCTGAACATCTCGTACCATCTTCTTCACATAAATTCCCACCCTTACATGAGCAATTTGACAAAATGACTGGCCGCGGCGGAAGAAGAGAACCAGTCCTCCTACCACCACGCGACCCAACTCTTGAAACTCGGCCTGTGCCCCAGGAGCGTCACTTCGCCGTGCAGGCGTTTGGGCCAGGCGCTGACGTCGAAACACATCGACATTTTCAATCGATTGAGGCTTTAGAGCAGCAGCTACCCGACGCCAGCTCTATTGGCAACAGAGGGGACGTGGAAAATGATGCCAAAGAACTTTTCAAGTCGCTCACCAGCGAGAGCGAACTCGTCAGAATGGATTGGACCGAAGACGGTGAGGTCGATGGTGAGCCGACCTGGGGCCCTGTCGTTATGGTGACAGCCTACTCCGACAAGGCCACACAAAATATCGACCAGGCCGTCAACAACCTAGTCGAGACTATTCATCGTTATTTCCTCCGATGCCCTCGGTCTGGGGCATTTGCAACAGAGGCATTCAAGCGTCTTGAAATCAAAGTCATCAAAGATAAAGATCTATTGGAAAATGCCTCCGACGACCGTGTCAGAGAGGAGTTCAATGCCTACGTCCGCTTTCTCCGGCTGTTTCCCGCTGACATGAACTGGGAGAGACAGAGCCAAAGGGTCTTTAAAGATAACCTCAACAGACCTAGAGGGCCCAAACGCTACGACTTTTGCGTTGTACTTGATGAGCAGACAATCGACAGTCTTGCGAGCATTGCTTTCCCTGAAAATCTAGATGAGGACTCCAAAACTTTGAAACATATCTCTGTCAAGCTGGTGGACCGCAAATGGAGATACCCAGAAGAGGCAGGGGATAGTATCCGGGGAAGGCATTATACGGGGACAGATATCTGTCCTCTTCTTGACTTGCCGCTGATCTGCGCCAAGATACATGACTACGCCGACCTTGAGGAGATGTTTCCCCTGGACCGTTATCGGGATATGCGTTAACAAATCACAATTCAACTTGGTTAGATGGGGGTATGTAGGACTTGAGAAACGTTTCAGACGAAATTATACCGAGATACCAAATGCAAAGAAGAGATTCGATGAAAGATATTTTGCAAAAAGGTAAACAACTAAATACATGTTTTATAACTCAACCCAGACCTTAATCCAATCTGCTTAGATCGACGGCCACCAGAGGCTTCTGGCGTTTCAGCGTCGAGACCTTCTGCAAAACATCTGCAGCCCTCTTTCTGTCGCAATCATCATTCGACACCAACTTATCGTACCAGTATTTCTCGAGTGTATCAACCTGATCGTCGATGAACTTGATACCTCTGGCAGCCATTGCCTTCTGGTGACTGCGAATCCAAGCGTCCCAGTACTTAACGATACCGCTGGCCTTGTTGCCTTTTTTGACCCAGGCTGCTTCTGCTCGACCAAACTCGGTGCGGATCAAGTTGCAGATCTCGGCAAAGTTTGTGTTGACAATCGTGTTGGAAAGGTAAGAGAATACGTTCAGTGTGTGACGAATCTTCATCAATGCCTTGTCCGTCTCGTCTTCGATCTCCTTTGCGGGTATTCTGTCAAGAGATCCTTGCCAGCACTGCAAATTGTCAGCAACAGTTATCGAGTGGCTCCCGGGTCAACTTACACTCGCTTTAGCCCCGTTGATTCCGGCTTCGAGAAATACGAAGCGCTTGTGGTTTTCAGGAGTCCCGTGAGCCCACATGATGCGGTAAAGGGGTACGTAGTTATCCTCCTTGGCCAGTCCTTCAAGTTCCGAAACGTTGTCAAGAACCTCTTTCTTAAGAGACAGAATGAAGTCGCAATATATCTGCGGCAGATTCGATTTGGTACCATCTGGTAGGGTATTGTATCGAACGTCCTTCAAGAACAAACCCATAGTTTGGAGCTCCACGATATGCTCGACTAACGTAATTAGCAATTGATGCGTTAATGTGCAAAAACGAAAGGGAGAAGGATTGAAAAAGAAAAGACCAAAACCTACCACAGTAATCAGGGTCTACGCCTTTCTTTACATCATCGCTATCTGCGATTGTAACTTCGGACACCTTGCCTTGGGTACACGTCTTGTAAGGGACGGTGTTGTAGGCCTTTTCCCAGCGCTCGTCATCATATGCGAAGTCTTTAGCTTTCGGCCAATCAAGAGAACGGTATGTTACACGGTTCTGGTTCCCGGTCTCTTTGTTCAGACACATTCCATCACGTTCCTTGTTTCTCGGAAAGAGATTCGGTCGGGCATCACTGTTGTCGAGCCTGACGATCAATTAGCTTCAGTCATGTATAGTGGCCTTCATTGACACTCACTCATCCGGGTTATGGCTCTCCTCCTCCCGTTCAACATGCGCATGGCCAACATTCTCAAGGCCAACAGGCTCATGGCGAACATGCGATCTCGAATGACCTTGGTGAAGGTGGACATGCTGTGACCGCTTGGTAGAAATTTCGAGTGAACGTTTGCGGCTTGCTGAACCCTGAGATCGTGGCCGGGTGCTAAAGGTCTCCTCGTCGCATTGATAGTCCCCTGTGGCACAAAGGTCGACGTCACAGTCGAAATCCGGGCACGTGTCGCTCTCCTTCGGACAAGTGAGACTCTTTGGACCAAACAGTCCCTGCTCACTCGAGTCTATAGAGCTTGGCGTTCTCGGACTTTCGTCTACTCGGTGAACCAAAGTTGGGTTTGAGGCTTTGCCCATCAGTTCACCGTTTGTTGGCTCCGAACCCCAGTTGCCGAATGCATCGCCAGCAGTCGCGTACATGCCGTAATGGAGACCCTTGTTCTCCTTGTACAACCCCTTGGCTTGGAGGATGAGTGCAACTGGCAAGTAGAGTGAGATGTCGTACTTAGCGCCCGAGACGCCTTGCCGAGGTTCGAGGTTACCGACGTCTCGCTTCAAGTCGCTCGCGCCAGTGGCCTCGACTTCCAGGCCAATGTTGAACTGAGGCCTGATTGAGATCTCGGCAGATCCCTTGGTAGTCTTGAGTCCGCCTTGGAAATGGGTGCTGTCGAGAAGTGCTGCTCCCGAGGACTTGCCAACTGTCGAAGGAAAGGTACGTCGGACCCATCCTCTGTTGCTATCTGGATCTGACTTGATGCTAAACTCGGTTTTGAAGTCCCTAATCTGGTTAGTGATTACCCCATGTCTCGATAGATCAGCCTGAACTTACGCAGTAAACTCGGCATCGTCGGCTTCAAGGCCGAAATAGATGTTAAAGTTGGGAACCAGGTTCACGAGGCCAGGTTGCATGTACGCCATGTCCTGTTTCTCTGTATCCTCTCCTGTTTTCGGTTGCTGATTGATGTCCAGCCCTGAAAAGCCGGTGACGCTGACTTCGACATCAATGTCATACCAAGTGTCGAGGAAACCGTAGACACTGTCAAAGTTGAAAGGATAGAGCGTGCCAATCATGGTAAACCCGAACTTGGCGTAGACTTTGCTCTTGGTCTTGGCTTCGATCTGCAGGAAGCCGCCGTCATCACACTTGACCTCATCGTTAATAAGGACTGTTGTCGCAGGCGAAGAGAAATCAGTCCAGAAACGTGTATCTCGTAAACTCTCGAACTCTGTGACTGTGTTAGAGGATCGGTACCTTTTATGTCATCATGGTATCGACTTACTCCTAGACCACTCGGCGCTATCATCCGAGAAGAAGCGCTTGTCAAGGCCCCGTTGACCAAGGTGACGAGGGTCCAACGAACGCTTGCTGTTCTCGTCTGGGCTGGCCGGAACGATCTCGTCCCAATAACCGGCAACGTTCCTAGCATATGGTAAGCAGGTGAATGATAAGTAGGTTGTGCTATTACTCACGACCAGTCTACTCGCATGTAGATCTTCTCGTCTGACCGTTTGACTCGCTTGAAGTCGTAATGGAATATAAGGTCCAGTACCTCCCTGTTATCGGGTTTTCTCTTGACGAGGTGACCAGGAAGAGATTGGTCTTCTGAAACTTCCAGAGATTGTGCAATAACGTATGTCGCTGGACCACAATTGTCTGGCATCCGGAGGACCGTCCCCTCCAGTCCACCCTCAAGCATGTCGTCACAGTTGCTCTCATCGCTGTCGTTTGAGCAAAATATCCGCACAGATTGACTTCCTGACAAAGTGATGCCAGAGCAGTCGACAACCTGTATGTGAGAGTCGTCACGCTTGGAGATGGAAGAGACGGCATCTTTAGGGCCTGCGATCAGGACAAAGCCAAACGGTGCAAAAGCTGGATTGTTGTTGGTGTTCTCGTAGGTCGTCTCAGCACCGCTACCGGTGAAGCCTCCAAGAATTTGCAGATCGTACTTGATGCTGGAATCCTCGGGTGGAACCTCTGGGAAGATGGACTCGAGAGGTACAGGTGTGTATGGCAGGACGCCGCTTGGAGCATTGCAGCAGAGACTCTTCTGTCGACCGCCGATATTGCATCCCCATTTCCCATCACCTCGTTCGCTCCTGGAGAGCATCACATCGTTGCTAAGCATGTCAATATAAGGTGTTGACTCGTCGCGGACTCAGATGTAGACTTACCCGGCGCAGTTATTTTGGTCGCATCCGCCCTTACCGACCCAGTGACAGCTTTCAAGCTTCTTCTTGCAACACCAGGGAGCCTTCTTTGTAGAAAAGCTTCCACCACAAGTCTGTTTGGCGACATCGTGGGTGCCAGAGGGACAGTCACCACCGCAGTCGCCAAGCTCGCAACCGTCAAGCAAAGCCTCGAACCGGCTAGAGGTACAGCATAGAACTTGCTCACCGGACGAGCACCATTCTGAAGCTCAGTCAGCATCTATGTTTCAGTATTGTAATGCCATAAACTTACTGTCTCCGTTGCGATCAAAGGTCATGATCAACTCTCCCGCGTGACATTGTCCGTGACAGGCATTTCCACTCTCACCACCGCGCCAGGTGCATTTCTCCGGTGCGCGATCACGAGGACAGCATACGCTTCTTGTCTCATCCTTGCCGCAGGTGGAATCGTACGTCTTGACGATGACATCGGTGAGAGGGCAGTGGGTGCCACAATCTGTCACCCAACAATCCTGGCCTGGACCGGCAGTTAATATAGCAATCCAACCAGAAAGCAATATCTCAGACTACTTACCGGTTTCTGAGGACCAGCTTTTGCCGTCTCGTTCAGAAATAGACGGCAGTTTGTTCACACCCTTTTGAACACTCTTGCCAATCAGTCCAGAAAGCGCTGTAAAGTCGCTGTCGTCGAGGTCAACGGCCCAGATCATCAAACCGCCCAATCCGATTGAGTCGGCCCATTTGACCTTTTGCTCGAAAGTAGCCTTGTCATCATAAGAGACTCACTGATCCTTGTTGTAGGTAAAGTAGTTGACTGCGGCTTCTTTGTCGTGGATCTTGTTGACCTTGTGTTTCTTCAGGATGTCTTGGATTTCTATATCCCTGTTAGTAGTTGGTCGAAGGTTAATAAGCCTGATGTCTTACCGAAATAGCCAAGGATGCCCCCCTCGTTCGTACATGGGCCTTTGTCTGCAGCACCCGCAAACTTGCATCCGGGCGTGTTGCAAGAGGGGTTTGATAGCTGAAATGAACGACCGTAGAAGCCAGTTCCGAGGATGACCTTTCCAGGAGGGACGTTGTTGCGCCACAGGAGCTCAACGCTCTGCTTGATCTCTGTGAGATTGGTGTGTGCCTGGACCTGACTTCCAATAACACTGTTCTCATCCCATACACCTAAACTCCAGTGTTAGTGCTGTGAAGAAAGGAGTATTTGTGGGTTTTTGCTTACCATGCAAGTCGTACGACATCAAGTTCACCCACGAAGCTCCAGCTTTCAGCATAGCAGGCACGTCGAACCAGCGAAGGTACCAGTAGCTTGAAGGAATGGTAAATGACAGACCGTATCCGCCTCGTGGACTATCGTCAAAGGTCTTTCGTAAGGTCTTGATAAGCTGGACGAAGCTTTTCGTGTCTTGTTCTTTCTTGCCTCCTCGGTCAGTGGCGCCGGGGTATTCCCTGTAAGACAAGAGTTAGTTGCATCAACATCGGGGGTTCCCGTGGATCAAGTACCAGTCAATATCAATACCATCAAAACCATATGTCATCATGAAAGAAACCGCATTGTTGGCGAACTTCTGACGATTTTCTTCATTCTTGGAAATCTCGGTAAAGACGGGCTGTGTATCTGTATGGTTGTTGGAAAACGTCCAACCACCAATGGCGACCCAAACCTCAACTGGATCACCGAGGCCAGACTTCATAGACTTGATAGACGTGATGGTTGAAAAAAGGCTCTCTGGTGTTTGAGAATCCATTGTTGTGATCTGGAAGGTCTCGGGATCGATATAGGCAAAAGCAAAGTTGACGTGAGTAACCGATTTGATGGGGATCTGGGAGGGTTGGAAGCTGTGGCATTTTCTCCTAGCGCTCCTGTTTGATAGAGGGTGAGCTGAGTAGAGGAGCGGTGCTTGTTGGTGTACTTACCAAGCTTCATAGTATACGATGACCTTTTCACGGACTGGACGAGTGCTTTTGCCTGCGGGGACACTGGGTATACCGCAGTTACTCTGGCATTTACCAGTACAAAAGTCTTTGGTAGTACCGCAAAAGCCAAATCTGGAAACAAAGTCAGTAAGAGCTTCATAGACATTCATGTCTTTTGCAAAGGACAATAGGGATTTGAAACGTACTCGCTGCAGCACACATTGAGAGGGCACTTTTCATCGCCCTTGTTCGCGTATCTGCCACATTCTGCCTTGGCAGTGCAGTTTGACGTGCATCCTTTTCCACAGTAGGTTGGACCAAATCCACATACACCGGATTTTCCACTAGTATTGGGTGTCAGCCAGGGTATGGAAACATAGTCAAAGTTCAGCTAGATATAATAAGACATACCAGCAAGCGCCGTTGGAGCAGGGTTTCGTCTTGTTGCAAGCATAAGGATCGTCTTCTCTGGCTAGGAGAGTACTGATGTTCCCCGCTGGATGACCGTCCTCGAAAGGAAAAAAGGAATCGAGGGATCCAAAGTCATAGGGTGCGGCAGAGAAGTGATCGACGTTGAAAGAAAAGTGATAGACAAATAATGAAACAATAAGTGGTAAGAGAATGAGGATGGAGATGTGCAGCCACCTGTGGCTGGTTCGTGTCTCCATGACGAAACAGTGAAGAAAGGCAGCAAGACAAACACGTTAACGAAAGATGATACGAAACATTCAAGCGATTGGAAACATTGCAGACAATGGAAACATCATATTATACATATGGACGACAAGGCGTGATAGTCACATTTCATCCTCCCCAGTCGCCGAGTCAGGATTATGCCGCACAACCCGTCTCATTTCTTCTTGAAACACGAAAAATCTTCATCACAACCAACAGCTGTTTCGTCGATCAATAACCGTGCTCACAGTAAAGTTACAGTCCGAGTGGATAGCCGTTGGTCGGCTGCGATCAAACTCAAACGAGATGATCATTTTGTGGATAGATGATCAGACCTCAGCGTGGTAGCAGCCTATGTAATATCCATATATGTTGGCCCGAATATGTTTGCCCGAATATGGTACAAGCCATCTCTTGGTATGTGCGTTGCTGAAAATCCGGGTTGAACGGTCCGAGGTAAATTAACGAGTCACGTATTTGCCGCAACAAAGAAATTAAAGACGTCTTCTAATGACCCTCTAGATCAAGAATAGATAAGAGGAGGAAATAACAACTGAGGTTAAGCCATCGTCCTATAGAAAATGCTCTTCTTGGGATCTGAAGAACAGTTTAGTATAGACATGCCGAGAGCCATTGTGGGCTCCTCCCAAAGTCTGCAAATGTGTCAGTGCAGAAGTATACCCTGGCCTAGCATTGACCCTTGACAGCCCTGTCGGTTTCATTATTCTGCGACTTGGCGTGGTTACCTTATAATTTGCAAGGACCTGCAGCCGGACAAGCCGCCAACACTCGGAGTGACTCGGCTGATCCATTTCTACCCTGGCCCTTGACTGAAAAGGACCCTGAGATCAGCATTTAATTGTTTACACTGATCCTCAAGTTTTCAGTCTGCACAACGATAATCCCTCGCAAGCCATCGCTTTGTAAAATGTTAACAAAGTGGAAAATTGCTCTTCCCTTGTTGCTCGGCTCAGCCGTTGCTCAGCAGTTTACCGATTGGGTTTATGATTACGATGTTGATTACTACACTTCTACTTGCAAAACTGCCATCAACAAAACACTTGAGTGCAATGTTGTGCTGGACTCCATTGTGTTCCAGAACAATGAGCCAACAGACTCTCATCTGGAAAAGCTTTGCACCAAGAAATGCGAGGCATCGTTAATCCAAACTCAAAAGGATATTGTTAAGGCTTGTCCAGTGGCTCAAAACAACGTCACTCTCCAGCACGGAGGGCTTGTCACTGCTCAAGACAATATCCGCGAGCTCTTGGATGGCTTTACCAAAGCATGTCTTAAAGACCCGTGAGTGGATTTCTGCACACTTCGTCGTGTTTATTAACAACATGTAGCAATACAGGAAAGTTCTGCTTTCCAATCATGGGCTCCTGGCCTTTGATCAAAGACCACACCAGAGAGCAGAACTGCTCTGACTGTGCCCTAGGAGCGATGCAGCTAGGTCTCAACTCAGAACTGACCTACAACGAAAAGGTCGCGTCTGAGTTCTCCGTCTTGACAGAGAGTTGCCAAAAGACTGGCTTTGATGTCCAGGTCCCAACAAAGGCCGTTACAAGTCCTGCATCTGGTACCAAACCATCCACTACAACGACTACCATTCCTTGTGAAACCCCATACACGATACATGCAGAGGACACTTGTAACGGCATTTGCAAGTCACAGAACGTGTCCACATACGCATTCACTCAAACCAACCGATTGAACATTTGGTGTGATAACCTTCCCAAAGCGGGCACTGTAGTATGCCTGCCCAAGACATGTGATGTCTATACTGTCGAAAAAGATGATACATGCGGTCGTATCGCCTACAAGTTTAGCAGATATGCCCCTGGTTTCAGCATGACTCAACTTATCTCATGGAACCTCACGATTAACGACGTATGCTCTAACATAGGGCATCATGTTGGTATGCAGATTTGTGTTTCACCTCCAGGCTTGGGCCATCTGAAACCGTCAGCAACATCGGGTACTGACGCGCCTATCACACCAGCGTAAGTGCATGTGACTTGCCAAGGAAAGCAAATGACTAACAGAGACCAACCGGACAGTCCTGAACCAAGCAACCTTGCCAACGGAACGAACACCCAGTGTGCCCAATACTACAATATAACCAAGGGAGATACCTGCGCCGATGTAACCCTGGCCGCGGGAATATCTCTCAAGGACTTCTACTTCCTCAACCCCAGCGTTGACAAGAAATGTACCAATCTCATCCTCGGCGAAAGCTATTGTGTCCGGGCCATGGGAGATATTGAGACTTACCCTGGCTACACGTCAACCTTTTCCAAGAAGCCTAGTGAAGGTATCGATACCGATGGAGGACCCGACGCAACTCTGGGTCCTGGATGGCGGACCGAGCTGCCCACGCCAGTCAACACAGAGAAGCCTCTGGCATCTGGCACCTGGGACACCGACAAGTGTCGTGTCTACTACAAATGGGCGGAACTCAGTAATGATGAGCTCACCCAAGAGTGGAACAGCTGCGAGGAGATTGCTCGTCGATATAGGACTACTGTTGAGACTTTGAAGAAGTGGAATCCCAGTCTTGCTGAGGCTTCGCCTTGCATTATCAACAAGAAGGATAGATATTGCGTTTATCTTCGAGGTACAGTAGCTATTCCAGTCACACTGCACTATATACTGACATAGTACAGATGAATACAGGTCCTCCACAACAACTACCACTGCGGTTGATTCCAAACCCACGCTGGCGACACCAAGCGCCACATCCTCTAGCACTACGAAGGCCTCAACGACGAAGCCGTCAGAAGGGATCCCCACTCCATCAAATGTTGCTGTAGGTCTAGGACATCCTTCTGTTGAGACTTTTGACTAACCCTGTGCCTACAGCCTGACACGATCGCAGGATGTAAGAACTTCTACACCGTTGTTTCTGGCGATTATTGTTACAGCATTTGCGAGGACAACAAGATTACCCAGGAGGACTTTATCAAGTGGAACCGTAGTGTCAAGAAGGACTGCAGTCTGGTTCAAAAGGGGCTTTCTTACTGTATTGGTCGTTAATGACATACAGCCGGCTGGGATCCAGGACAGATACTCAAGGACTCTTGTGCTAAAAAACAATTTCCCTTTATCTCATAGGTGCCAGTCACATTTAGATACAGTGCTTGGGTTGATCTTTCTCGGATACCTGAAGGTGCGAATCCGTCATCCTCTCTTGATGTGAATTGCGTAGTGACCTAAACGATCTGGATATTGTTGCCTATGCCTCAGCATTAAAGTGTGTGCTTGCTTAATGACAGTAATGTTTGTGTATAATATTAAGGCTCTACCGGTTTGAGGGGTCCCCTTCTAGGTGCCTTTGCTTCAATGTGAACATTTGTACACAAACCTAGATATCTTCATGCGACCAGAGACCAACATATAGCGTTCTGTAGCAGACCAGCTATAAAACGAAGAGATCCTGATTCCCCTCATCAACGCCTGCCTTTACCATCACTCCTTCAATCATTGATCCTGGTGCTATAGAGCGACAAAGTCACGCTCTGCCTTTATAACAGGCTCTTTAGGTAGAAGTTTAAAGTACCAGGGTGTAATAATAGCAATAATAACTCCTAATCTGCAAGTAGCAGTTAATATAGTAAAGCCAACTAAATACTGCAGCGCATTTATACTAGGCCATAAGTAGCTCCTATAAATAATTGCTAAATAATTAAATAAATTAATAAATGCAATTATAATAGAATATTTCTAGTTAGGAAATAGAATAGATTTACTTATCTAGTTAAGTATAAGAGGTAAGCCTATATAAAGGCTAGCTACCAGTATGTATATTATAATATATTTAGTAATAGCAGATTTAATAAATATTAATACTAAATATACTATAGCAGCTAGTCTGTAAAGACTAGTACTGTACTACTATTAATCCTAAAACTTATCTAAGGTTTAGAAAAAGTATAGTTAGCATATAGTACCTGTAATCTAGATAGGGACTATTATTTACTAAGCAGTAATACTAGTATATCCTATAGTCTTAAGAATAGTTAGTACAAAGTAGGAAATTAATATTCCTAAGATAATAATGCTATAGGCTATAAGGAATAATTATATCTTTCTATTAGTAATAACGGCTTTAAATACCTGCTATAAAGTTATATAGTAAGTTATACTTTTAACGCCAAGCTATTAATTAAAGAGGATATAAACTTAAGCAAGATGATACTAATTAGGCAAGAAGTAATAAGTAT
>ONZP01000708.1:0-12744 GCA_900312805.1 Fusarium torulosum
TCCATCTCCATCTCCATCTCGTCCCGCGGATCCCAAATGACATCCATAGCAAACCCACTCGCTCCATCAAATGATATGGATCACGCACTGTATCGGAAGAGCATCTAGAGCATTTCTCCAACAAATTTATGGGGCCATCATGCGTCGCAGCACTGCTAAAAATGCGATACGCTACCTAATGCTACAGCACAGAGCACCACATGCTGTGCTTGCTACCTTACTATACCGCGATTGCCATGGATTGGCAGCGCTTCTCGTCATAACCGTAGCCATCGTCTGCTTTGTATCCTTGTTAGGGTCTACAAGCATTGAACAAAGCATACAGTAGTCCACTGTTCTACATCTGCTACTTTTACAGTATGGGCGAGCAAGAGTCAATCTTGGACAAAAAAGAAGAGAGAGAGAAAAACTTGGTGAGTGCCCCTCGTGATGCCCCCTTTAGACTGAGTCAAGTAGCGTCTGACCTCTCATCTAACAGAGACGAGGGAAACGACACAATATCATACCAGCAATATGGCTCAGATTCAAGTGTCGGAGGTCACGCTGTCGCTGCAGTGTGTAGTGCGCAGTATTAAGATTACCTCACACTCCCTACCCTCGCCAGCATGCCGCAGGAGCCAGCCTCGGTCTTCAGTTTGTTATCGAGTGGAAGTGGCGGTTGTTATGTTGTCTACTAACTCGCAATTCGCAACTCGCCTCAGTCTCAACCACTGCTGAGGGTCTCAGATCCAACTGATGTGCTACTGATGCGAAGAGGAGATAATTATCACATCTCTGGAAACCTTTGCCTTAACTTTCTGCTAGATTCCAGGGGCGAGCGCCTTGTTTGGTTCCGTTGCAGCCAACAAAATGTCAGCCAGGTACACGCCAGGTATCTGAGTGTGACATGGCTACGCCCACCCCCCCTAAAGTTCTGGACACACGTACGAGGACTGAAGAAAAACAACATGGACTGCAGAGAGTTAGCCGAATTCGCCTCTGGAATCGGGGTTTGACTCTCCACCCTTGCTAACCCACCGCTTCTTATGGAGGATGCCACGAGATTTGATTTGAGGCTGGTTATAGCGCTTCACCGGATGGAAGGTACCTTGTCGTAGTATGCGGATGCTTGACTCAAAATAATACTCTGTTGAAGTGGGTGGTGGCCCAAGTAGACCAGGGAGTAGTGCCACTACAACCTATATCCCCGTCTCCCATCACCAGTATCCCCTTTTCTTTTCTTTCTCCCTTCTTGCTATTTCTGCCTCTCATTTCTGTCTCTGTCATCAAACATACTTATCCTTGGTATATGCTTCATAACATACACTTGCTCTTCCTTAAGTTTCTATCTTGTTCGTGTTATAGATCGTCGTCAACCTGCCTTTGCTTTAATACCCCTCGACTCGCTTGGAATAGCAATCACCCATGCGAAATCGACAGTGAACTATAACCGAAACGAACTGCAAGGCAACACACCGAGGAACATTCGCATCTAAGGAGGAAAGGATATAACCAAACACTGTCACACAACCGCACTCTCAGTACACACAAACTCACATTGTTCGCTCTGCAACCTCGTCCAGATCCTTGTAAGTCGACCACATAATCTGAGCATCCTCCCTGGCCCACGACTTGGTCGACCCCTATCCAGCCGCCTGCCTTTTCAGCGGTGTGCAGGATTTTGTCGACGAACAGTCCATAGCCGAGCGCCTGCAACTCGCCGTGCACTCGTGACCAGTCTGGGTTGCATACATCGAGTTCACAAGTCTTACGTTCGATTCAGAGGTCTGTGTTAAGACTAACACTCTTTGAACAGTAGGGGTTCTTGAAGGATAACGAAATCTGAATATATCTTATACCATACACCAACAAATAACTCGATCGACTAGACAAAGTGATCCGTCAGACGGCAATATGACGGGGGATCAAGGATTCGGGGGTCCAGTTGAGCGATCCAGGCGGAGTTTATCAACATCTGGACCTGGACCCAATGGCGAAGGCGAGACGAGGCCTGAGAAGGAGACTACCAGAAAACCATCAACCGACGAAAAGGAGGACACCATACAATCATCTCAGGTCTCACCTCGCGGGTATAGCAGCGCTTCCAACACATCAGCACCAGTGGCAGCACCTCTGTCACGAAATCCTTCCGAAATATCAACAGTATCAACCACATCCAGCCCTGGACCCGAAAGCCGGAGGTCTCCAGCTCCGTGTCAGCCCCTTGAGCCACCCGTTACAAAATCCAGTCTGGGCGAACTGGAGGTCTCTAAGATTATCAACAACCCGAAGCTGAGGCACGATATTAACTTCGACCCCGAGCTTCATTTCCGACCTAACGTTGAGGGCGACAAGGGTCGAAGAAAACATGATCGAGCAAGCATTTTCTGGACAACACTCAAAGAAGAATTAATTGAGTTTATTGTGGACCGAGAAAGCTTTTACGCCAAGCACGGTACAGGCGATGACTGGTGCTTGCCAAAGCTTCTAAAGTCTGTAAAGGAGATTATTCAAACTTTGGTGCCACAGCGCGATCGGCAATTCCTTGACGAGGGGCTGAATGTGGAACTCTTGATGCAGCAGTTTCACCGTGGTATTGCTGATCTGGAGAAGCTTGCTTTGTGGCTTTCACAGATTCTCAAATCTCATTGCGCACCGATGAGAGATGAATGGGTCGATTCCATGTATAAGCAGCTCAGCAATGGCAACAGCAACAACGACGTTGAAGAGCTTGTCGATGGAATGAGAAGCTTGCTCAGTGTCTTGGAGGCAATGAAGTTGGATGTTGCCAACCACCAAATTCGTTGCCTTCGACCGGCTCTGATTGAGGAGACAACTGCTTTCGAACAGAAGTTCTTGATGAAGAAGCTACGGAATCGTAAGATGGATATTGGAGATGCAAAGCCATGGTACCAGGAGGCTGCTCGAACCTATCCCAGCGGATCTGGAAAGATTTCTTCTCATTTTGGTGAGATGGGCATCTTCTTCGAGGGACTTTCACGATCAATGCTTCCATCTGCCGGCGAGAAGCCGTTGCCTGGCACATTCTTCTTTGATGAGGACCGCCTAGGACGTGTTCGATCCGATATCCTGGATGCTATCAACTTGGATGTCTGCATGCGCATGTATGAGGACCTTGAACGGATCACCAAGCTCAACTCCCCCCCCGCCTATGTCAACGACCTTTCCGATGATAATGAGTTCAACTTCAACACTCCTCCTTCAAGCTCAAGCCCCAGTCCAAGTTCAGGCTCACGACCTTCGAGTGTTGCACTGAGTTACGCAGACTCGGCCTCATCGTCACCAAGATCTTCTATGGTACTCCCATCATACCTTAACTCAGACATCAACGAG
This sequence comes from Fusarium torulosum, assembly GCA_900312805.1. Taxonomy (NCBI): domain Eukaryota; kingdom Fungi; phylum Ascomycota; class Sordariomycetes; order Hypocreales; family Nectriaceae; genus Fusarium; species Fusarium torulosum. Next base: position 3,334 of record ONZP01000708.1, read on the forward strand.
TCCAAGACCAGAGCTCGAAACCTTCGCGATACACTGGTAGCTCTTCTTCAGCAAGCACCTGCCGACCTGCATTATCACGAACGATGGCGAGCAATGGCTCAGTCTCTGGCCCTCCAGATTTTTCGATTTACCAATGCACCCAAGGACATGCTCATTCCTTTCGAAGAGAAGCTCACCGAAAACGTATCCAGCATCTCATCGCCCATTTACCAGGAGATGGAGGAGGCATATCGTATCCGACTGGTCAACGAGCTCGCTACGCGAGTACGCTACTTCAAGGCCCTCTCAGGTGTATGCTTATTCTCGATCGCTACGGGTAACCGTGTACCCGCAAGCAGCCGCAGCCTGGATACAGGAAGAGACCGGGATTTGGATGCAGCCATCCGCACGGGTCAGCAGGAGGGCGGCATTGAGGACATTGCCACTCGTATAGCCCATGTAGGTGTTGTCCACTGGAGGATATGGGCTCGCATGGCATATAAGGACGACGACGACATGTCTCTGGACTAATCAGTTCCGGCTGTACACAAACATGTATCCTTTCGTATCACCACTTCGTTATACCCACACTTAACAATTCTTTTTAATATCGATACATGGTCGTCTACGCAACACCCGGTCTGGCTCCTGCATGCAGCACATGCGATTGAGACTCGAGATGCATCACTGGCTGGGCCGTGAAACAAGTTTGTCTTTACTGGGGATATATACTGGCTGGCGGCTCTCTGCATTTACTCTGGGTTTTACTGCATCTCGAACGTCGTTGAACATCTATGGCTGCTTACTCGTTACTTATTTTCTTTGTCTTTCCGTGGAGTTTCTTGGGGACAAGGGAAAATAGGGCCCCCCTTCTTTCGATATAACGGGCGCATTAGGTGTTTTGCATCAGAACGGTTGAATGGTGCCCCGGCTGGGGTATCACAAAGGCTGTATGGCCACGCGCATGACTTTTTTTCTTTTGCTTTTACGCTGCACAAACATGCGTACAGCTCCTGCATATAGAACGGGCGGACACATTTGATCTTACATACTGGACATTTACTCTGGATATACACATATCTACGGCGCATTGATGGGTATTAGATTAGACAGAGAAAGATTAGAAGAGACTTTGCTTGTTCTACACTTGACAAACTCATATTTGTGGCTCGGGCTAGTGGTTCTATAATTCAGTGACTGCAACTATCCTCGTCAGGAGTTGATGGATGGTTACACCAACATGCTGTGGTAAGTAGACGATTAACTGATACCCCTCAAGCATCCTCGAGCATTCTAGTTCCTCAGTGGATCGAAGTGTCAGGCCCAAGGCTGCTCCTCCAGGTCGTCTGATGACCAGCGTGTGGTCATGTTGCATGTCTACGGCTGTAGTCACATGCTCAAAACAGACTTTCAAAATTGGTAATAATTCAACGCTGTGGGAGCGCCCGTTGAATTGATTTAATACCCTTGAAATAGCAATTACTTTTCGAATTGAATTAACTTTATACTCTGAAAAGATTTTCAAACTGGAAGCTTGTGGGGGAAGGGAGGTTTGTGTATATGCGCCAAAGGTTTATTCCGATATATCACGATACTTCTATGAATGCCGTGATTTTACTATTGCCTTCTAACCTTGATATGATACTCTTTTAAGGGGTAGTGGTCAGACCTCCTCACTGTGGGTTGAGAAGCTATTGTGAAGGCTGCACTGGCGGTGGTCATGACAAATCTTGAAAATAATTTATACGCCATGCTATACTACTTGTTAAGAGCAGTTGTTTCTTTACATTATTCTAGCGTGAGGGTAAATTATGAGTACAGAACCTAGATTCCTTAGAACCTTGATCGTTCCTAGTATCTATTGTGTAGCTCTATGAGACCGTACTTCGGAGCTGTCGTTACCCTGCAACCTCGTAGACTTATATTCCGTCCAAAGTGTAGTTAAAATAACATATGCTAAACTGTGGCGTCGACATCATGAAAAATATCGTCAAGGTTTGTTGAAAGAATTGAAATATTTTTAGCTTTGATCGCAATTCTTTGGCTGGCGGGGTTCCTTCGGCTTCCCCTCGGGATATCGAGGTTGAATTGAATTGCCTTAATAACAATATCACCCACATCATTTGCTGTTATACAATGTCCCATCATGAGGGAGGGGCAGATGATACTGGATATATGGACCAAATATTCATATTTCTTTTACAATGCATGCTTCAGTCTATGAGATATGGAACAGTCACAAAAGGTATGAGGCAACACTCTCACTCCAAGACAGAGCGCACTTCATCATATGATGACATTTTTCGTTTTTCATTATGAAGATTTTCAAGATAGAGTTCATCATATGATGACATTTTCCATTTTCCATTTTCCATTTTCCATTTTTCATGATGAACGACATCATGGTAAGCATGTGATTTAAACTCAACGCTGGCTGAGTGACCCAGAGTATAGTGATACACATCAACTTCCTTCCGCTCACCACCACGAGTTTCCATAGCTCAGAAAGCACAAAGTTTGCAGACTCAAGGTCCTATCATTCACTGACAGATGTCACTCCCCCTCTTTTCATACTCTAAACGATCTAAAACCGTAGTTTCGTCCATCACATAACTCCTCAGGCATACACCGGCTAGCAACTAACTAACTGCAAGATTTACTCCAAGCCCAAAGACACAACAGACAGATACTCGACTCGCTTCCCAACAAGCTTTGCCTCCCACATGTAAAAGCAGCAAACAACCGAAGCAAAAGGGATACATTACTATACATCATGACGATTCACCGTTTCGATCTCATTCTTATTCTTCTCCTTGATCTCAAAAGCTTGATATATCAAGCATTCTTCCATGCGGACTCATTGAGAGCTTAGGGGTAGGTTGCCCGGTGCCCCAGTTTGCTTTAGTTTGGCAAGCTCTTCTTCAAGCTGCCTTGTACGAGCACGCTCCTCCTATTGACATGTTAGCATTTGTATCAGGCATGATGTGGACAAGAGGCTGCAGCATACCCTGATGTTCTCTTGGAACTTCTTCCTTTCCTCACGCATGGTAGCCCTGAACTGCTCGCTCAGCATGGAGGCACCCCTACCGACACCTCCATTCGGTGGGATTGCCTTGAGACGCTCGCCATCAAGCTCTTCCTGCAGTTGAGTGATATGCTCCCGGGCCTTCTCCATGTCTGCCTCAAGTCTCTGGCGCAGTTTCGTCACCTCTCCCTCGACACTTCTCTTGGACGATTGAACATCCTGAAGCTTGTTCTCAAGCTCAATCTTCTCGCGTTCAGCAGCAAGAGTCTCCCGTGTGACATCCTCCAACTCCTGGACGGTCCCGGAGAGCTCCTTCTTTAGCCTCGTGACGTGATTTTGAAGCTTCATCACCTCGCCGCTGGTCTTGATAGCTGCGACGTCGGCAGCCCTCTCCGCACGGGTTCCATAAGCACCGTCCAGTTCTGCCTGGGCAATGGTGAGTTCCGTCTTCATCTCTACCATGTTCATGTTGAGGAGGTCAAGCTCATCTTCCTTCTCCTTGAGCATCTTCTTCTTAGTTAATAGTTCCTCCTTCTGACCATCGACCTTTTGCTGCAGCGACCTGGCATTCTCCTCCGCCGATTCCCTAGATCGGTTTACCTCATCGAGCTGCGCAGTAAGAGCATCGATCACCGAATCAACACCAGTCAACTGGTTACGGGTATTGTCGCTGGAGGACTCGGCAGCAACCAATCTGTCCTCGAGTTGTTTAATCTCAGCCTCAAGAGACGCGATTTTGCTGTTTCGTTCCTCGAGCTGACCTTGAGCGGCCCCAGCAGCTCCAGCAGCACCTGCAAGATCTGCCTGGAGAAGTTCCATGTCAGACTCGAGACGGGCAACCCTAGCATTTCGTTCCTCGAGACGAGCTTCAATATCGTTGGTCTTCTCCAACTCAGTCTTGAGAGTAGCGATCGTAGCACTATGCACCTCAACCTGGTCTCGAAGGGTATTGGCCTCCTGAAGCTCGGTGTGGAGGGTGGCAATCTTGGCATCGCGCTCTTCAACCTGAGTATGAACAGTGTTAGCCTGTTCAAGCTCAGCCTGAAGTGCAGCAATTCTCTTATTGCGTTCCTCAATCTCACCCTGAGCCGTCTCAAGGTGGTCCAACTCTGACTCCAGAGCGGTGATCTTGCTCTCGCGATCCTGGAGCTGAGATTGTGCGGAAGCCGCAGCAGCAGCCGCACCGGAAAGGTCAGACCTGAGCTGCTCAATATCCTTCTCTAGCATGGCAATCTTCTCCTCACGTTCCTCGACTTGAGCGTGTGCTGCACCCGCCGCACCAGCTGCGCCGGCAAGGTCGGACTGGAGACGTTTCACATCAGCCTCCAGCTCGTTGATCATCTTGGCGCTCCCCTCGGATTCGCCTCTCGATGAACCAATGTTATTCGCAACAGTGCGGTTGCCTTCCAGTTCCTCCAGAGTCTCTGTGAGCATAGTCTGAGCAGTCATAGCATCTCTTTCAGCTCGAGCCAACAGTAGCTGTGTCTCATCTAGCTCTTCCTGTTTCCTCGCCAGTTCTTCGTCCTTCTCAGCGTCTGACTTGTTGTTGAGCTCGCGTTGTTGCTTAATCTGCCGTTGCAATACCGACTTCTGGTTTTTGAGCGTAGTAGCCTGAGAGTACAGCCACTGGACGCGATTGGAGAATCCAGGAAGACTGAAAGCCTCCTCGATGTCGAATTCGTCGTCGGAAATCTCTTCGTCCTCGTAACCCCTGTCCATGCGGGCTCTTCGTCGTTCTTCCTTCTCTTTCTTGATCTTGGAGAAACCTGTTTGCATCATGTTCCACAAGTTCATCAATATTCTCTCCACCTGTTCGCCATCTTGCTTCTCTGGTGGACCTGCTTGAGCCACCTGCACAGCGCGTTCCAACTCCGAATCGGCAGCGCGTAATGCGTCTTCGAGATAGTCGAGCTTCGAGTCAAGGCTGTTTTGCGAAGATTGAGGTGCGACCGGGTAGTCAGGATCCACCGTTAAGAGTAGGTCTCGAACTTGTTGGTTCAAAGATTCGATGCGCTTATCAATCGAGCTGTCAACCTTGCCATGTTCGCCAGAGGATTCTTGCTCCACCTCGATAGCATTCAGACCCATTTCGAGATAATCCATCTGGTTGTTGAGGAGCTCTCCGGGCTTCATGCCTGGAACTCCAAATGGAGGGTCGTAGTAATCTTCATTCTTTGATGGATTGAAGCGAACAATAGCATCTCTTAGCGAGCCATTCAGGTTTTCGAGCCGGGCCTCCATCTCTGTTATTGACTGGACCAATGAATTTGTTTGTCCTTGTAAGTGTAGATTTTCATCTTTCATCTTCTCCATCTCATCCTTAAGCTGACTGTTCTGTTCCCGGATGGGCGATTTGAGAGGTATCTCGATAGGTTGTTGGCGAGGTTGTCCCCTGGTCGAGACCTTATTGGCTTGATCGTGGAAGTCGTTATCGGTCAAGTAGATATCATCTCCGTGGCGGTCCATACTATTGCGAGTATACGTATATAAGCTCTCTGGGCTTCCAGGCATGCCGTTGAGTGGTTGAAGTGGCGGGGTCGCATCCTTCTTCTTATTCGACGCCTTGTGAGTGAGTTGGAGAATACCAGCAGTGTGCTCTAGGAGGCGTCGCTGAGGCTCCATAAGCCGCTTCTCGAGGTTGAAGAGTTCCGCAGCCAGTTCCTCGCATTTCCGTTCACTTGCCTGTCTTTCAATTTCGGCGTTCTTTGCTTGGGTGTGGTCACCACTATTACGACCCAGCAAACTCCTTCGTCTGCCTTCCGCTTTTGGAGGATTATATAACCTTGCCATGGAAATCGCTGCATCTCGGTATTTGGACTGAATGGTCAAGTTCTGCCGCGTCGACTCGACGCGCTGCGACAGGGACTGGCTCTGCTTTTTGAGATCGTCTACCTCTTCTTGCGACAGGATTTCAAACTCCCTGCTGTCAGAGAGGGCGGTTTCAGTGAGAAGATGGACTTGAATTGGATCTTTGAGGTCGACGAGCGCGGAACTTTGTGGTCGGTCAGGGTTCATCTGCATATAACAACGTTAGTGGCTGCGACGCTCAGCCTCAACGGGAGAGCATACCGGATTATATAGAGCATGGTCCTTCTCGAAGTTGTTCATTATGTCGCTGCGATAACCTTCGACAAGTGTCTTGCCGCGAGGACTCAGAGCTGGGGGTGACATCCTATTGGAGTCGTACCCATATGGGCTGCCCTCTCGCGCGTAAGCACTCATGGTTTCAACGAGCTGACAATCGTGTTGTAGAGGTTATGAGAACATGAGGTGAAAGTCGAAAGGTATTGCTGGTCGAAATATTACAACAGTGCCATAAAGGATGAGGGCTGGCCAGTATCGAGAAGATTTTGACAGGTAGTTGCCCAGCCGCCGTGTCGATTAGGCGAAGCTGGAAACAGGATTAGATTAGCTGCAGCAAAGGGGCGTCGCTCTCAGACACAGCTGAGGCTGGAGGATCGCGAAAAGTCGAGAACGATCCTACAAGAGGCGCTCAGCAGTTACCGCAGAAAATACAGTACAAAAGTCGCGAGAACAATCCAAGCGCTGGGGATGGAAAAGGAGAGGTCGGGATCAATTAGAGGAAAAGGAGGCCCATCGCCAACCCAAATGGTAAGTTAAGTTAAGTTATCGAGTGGGACCCTTGTAGAAGAACTCCACTAAAAGTTGAATTACAGCAGTTGAACTGATGGGTCTAACCGAGTCAGGTAGGCAGGTACGTACTGTACCTGCGTAGATCCTTCAACACGTACCAATGAATCTCAGTTTCGGGGCAAGGCACAGGAGGGGCGCACCCGCATTTGATTGAGCATAGATCTTACCGCTTTTGCGATAGCGCTGCCACTAGTCTATATTTGAGCTCGTAGCTCTTTAGTGGTGCTCCAGTAGGAAACAAAAGTCTTTGTTTCGAGCATTGCTGCTATAAGAAAGCAAATGATTACTTGCGTTTTGTTTATATGTGCCCGGTTATGATTACAGCCAAGAGGCGAAGCTAATGTATCTATAATCAATCCTTTATTATTATTATTATTTTTAGGTGCCGATGCTTACTTGAAACGGCGACATGCCACAGTGTTGCGTAACATCATGAATGGCTGCGCCCATGTTCCACGCAGTAATGCTGACTGTTTGATAGATGGTGGCTGACAACGCCATGCGTGAGAATGATGTTAGTCTTCTCCTTCGACGTACGGACCTCTGTTAGTTTTGACACATCAGACGCGCATATCGGCATTTCCACGTCAAGCCCATTCCTCCGCTGAAGACCCTTTGGCACTTGACTGGTATGCCATATACACTCTAGGCTGAGACAATGTGATGAAGACATGCGCTTCGATTTCCTGATGTCCCGCAATTCTTCGGAAGAGCGAAAGACATGTTGCTGAATTGACTTGTGAATGGTGTATATCGCTATTGTATCAACCACTAGAGGACCTCTCGGACTTGATCCATAATCTGTTGTCCCATGGTTCTCCGGCGCTCTGCTTGACCCTCCGCCGAAGCTTGAGCCCCTGTTCCAACCCCCGTTGTTGAGTTCTCGTCCTCAAGTCGACGCCGGAGACCTTCAAACTCGGCACTCCGCCTCTGTGAGCTTAGCCCCACAACCCAGCCCGGCACTCGCCAGCGCACGAGAGCAGCAGGAAGTAATCCTTCCCTCCACGAGTATCCAACAACCCAGCCAGCGATTGCGCCCAGAACTGAACCTGGCCACTGCAATAGTGCCAGATGTAGGGCAATGGCGTACTTGTAAGATTTGTCGGAGAACGTGAGACCGACGAATGGTCTGTCGGTAGGCGGCGCTTCAGATGTAGCAATTCGATACTTGTACATATGCGGGACCATAGCATGATATTGAGCCAGAATAGCAAAGATAATGGGAGTTGGTCCAGCGGGGATATAGTTCAGCCATCCCGCAGTGAGAGGTCGGAGTAAAATCGACATGACAGGGGGGATGACTGAGGTAATCAAGAACGTGGCAGTCAGGAAAGACTAAATAGAGTGTTAGCAACGAACAGAAAGAACGGAGAATTGAGAAACTTACAGCAAACTTGCGCGAACCCCACATACGCTCAACAATACGGAGGTTATATAAAGACATGGCAGCGAATAGAACCTCAGATGAGTTGACATAGCACAACTGATATGCCAAAAGCCTCCAGAATTGCCGATAGCGCCATATGTGCACATCAATGAGGATATAGAAGTAGTGCTTGACGTCGAGAACACTGGCTGCGATAGAGACAGCTACAAGACCGGCCACACCGAGCCGGGTTACAGGTGCGTTGGTGAAAGACATGATGGCGTGGGAACTGTAGATATCGTGGTTTATGGTATCATGCTACTTCCCTTTGCCTCGCGAGAAGAATCACGGCAATTATACCAGAAGAGATCGAAGGTCATCAACTATTAGGAATTGGCGTTGTAGTTTGGTTCAAACCAATGATAGCTTGTAGTTTGAACAAGAATGCAGCTACAGATGAAGCTCTGAGAGCTACCTTTGAAAGGTGGCATTTCGATATCACGTGCATGTTCGGGTAATTATGGGTCGACATGCATTTCCGCTTTTAGCCCCGCTGACGTCGTTTTGGTTGACCGTTGAATTGATAGCGATATGTTGTTCTGTTAAGGTGAAGGGATGTGATACTCTATGGCAATAGTCAGGACATGTTGGAAAATCATTGAGACTTCCATTCTGGAATTACCCTGAACTGTTTGAATACAGGAGAGTCAGGTAAGAGGTTGGAATGAAGAATTGCCAGGTACAAACGTAACTCTCAAGGGCATCTTGGGCATAGAGATGCTTACCACTTATATTACCTGCCTCTGCGCTATACTACTACTGGACCATAGAGCAAGTTTATGTTCTTGGCAATGAGATACGACTCTATGATACAAACTCGCTGTTTATAAGTGTCGTTTACGCCTAATAGCATCTTAGTATGCCCGACAGCCCAGAGTTAGATGGTAGACCCCTGTAACGTCACGCTCCCAAACAGTATGACTAGTGCACGTCCTACCTAAACTACAGTAGGCATCGGTATCCGCCAAGGGATGTAGAGCCCATCGATCCCCAAGTAGCGGCGTAGTACAAGATGGCGATTCTCGACGTCAATCTTTTTAGAATTGATTAAAACTATCTGGGATTAATTGATTGGTGTATGCATAGAATTTAAACTCATCATACCCGAGAAATCACACCAAAGTTTAAAAGGCAGCTGTTATTTCCCCCCTCTCTATCAACCATATTCTACAGCAATCACTCCCCTCTAGACTGTCTTTTATCAACCTCACCCTCACACCTACACCTCACACCTCACACACTCGCCCTCACACCAAAACCAAAAAAAAACCCTCCACCAAGCGGCTCACGCGCCTCGGAATAAAGGGCTCTTGACACAGGAATTGGC
>ONZP01000709.1:0-47885 GCA_900312805.1 Fusarium torulosum
CCCCAGAAGCCGGGGGGAGGGGGAGCTATTATGAAACAGTATGGGGTAAACACTTTGATAATTCGATATCTCTCACCTCTCACCGTCGAGCATTTACAAAATAGCCTGACAGAACATGACTGATTAGGATACGCTTTGGGCCTTTGCCCAAGTTGGTCTTCCGGTGCCGGGAATAGCGGCTAAAGAGGCATTTCTTTTTCTTCATCCTTTTGAGGCTTATGCTTAATCTTGGTGGTTTCACATGCTGCTGTTGGTTCTGTCTTACACGTGGAGGCTAACCGGGATGTCAATGGTTGGTTCCGTCTCCGGATGTCCGAGAAGAGGCTATCGTCAGATTCACTAAGTAGTTAAAGCATTTAATTAGCCCAAATCACAATTGGATGGATGTCAATGCCATCTTTCATGAATGCACAGTTGTGGTATCAGTAAAAGAAAAGACGTCCAATTAATATGTAGCAACAATAATGGACGTTTTAGGGACGTCCCAACGCTTCCGTTGTTAAAGAACGCCAGCCGATGCAGCTCGCACCTTCCCCGTTGGTGCAGCAAAACTCAATCCGTTGCTTCCTCATCCCAAACACCAAATGTCATCCCTAACGCCACCAAAATCCGAATTCTCAACTCCAATCCCAGTGTTTCATCCTGTTTGTGATCATCTCCATCAAACAATCCTGTTCCAGACACTTTCATCTTTGTCCTTCGCTGCGCCCTCCCAAGAATTCAGTGGAACGTGAAGATTGAGCCGTTGTTGTTGGGCTCGCGGTTCGTACCGAGGAAGTAGGCGGTTGGCTGACGAGGGGCAGAATGAACCGGAATGATCTCGTGCAATTGGGGGTGAGATTGCTGCTGATGTACGTTGTTGGTATTGACAGATCTCAGCTGATTATTGTCACGAGCTCTTTCCATCATCTCACTCAAAACTCGACTGTGATCTTGGAGGGTTCGACTGTGTTCGGCAAAATCTTTAGTATACTCTTCGAAGGTCTGCATTCGGCTCTCCATTTTCTTCATGACTTCCAAGATTGGCCCAAGAGCCTGGGAAAGGGTAGCATCGCTTTCTGTCTGCATTGATGCATGGTGAAGGACGATCCTTTGCTGCGAGGGTCCATATACTCCAAGTCTGCTGAGGTCGGCGGCGGCAAGTGCTGGATCAATTGGAATCTTCATTCGCTTGTTCGTGAGCTCGGCTGGATGTTCGAGAGAAGGACGTTTGAGGCCGGTGGTATGCTGGTAACTCGAGTCAAGCTCAGTCGACCGTCGAATACTATTGTGGCCGTCTTCAAATCGGAATTGAGGCAAAGTTGTGTTCTCCCGTTGTTCAACCTTGACTCGTGGCTCCACTTGAGGAGCTTCCGACAGAGACTGTTCCTCGATCGATGGAAGGGGGTGTCGCGCCTTGAGCTGTTCTTCCGCCCATACTCTCAGACCGAGTCTTCTGATCTCCTCATTCATCTTGGAAGTGCCTAGATCGAGGGAGTCATGAACAGCTAGCACGGCCAGGAAGAATTCAAGGTCGGGTCGAGCGTTGCTTGTTTGTGCAGAGACACGACACCAGGCCATGAAGTCTTTGTAGAAAGATGAACTACTCCAGGCTAAACGAAGATTTGTATTTTTAATCCGGTCAACGACCTGGTGATACAGGTCAGGGTGCTCCTTGACGAGGGGCAAGATACAAGCAATTGCACTGCTCTGCTTCACCTGGATGACGTCGCGATCATCCTTGTGAATTTGGACCTTGCGATGCGGCTTCTTTTTTGGAGGAGCTTCGGCCTGCTCAGCGGAGCTTTCGACTGGATCTGCTTCAGGGGACATCGTTATGGTGGTGCCTGAGTGAACTACTTCAGTAGGAGAAGTTAGCGCTGGGTCAAGTGAAAGTTGTTGTGTGTCAATGTGCTTGTGGTTGAGTTCCATATCAGGGTCTTGGGATCCGGATGAATGATAACGTGAGAGGAAAGGGAGCAAGAGAAGAAAGGATCAAATCACCGATTTTATAGCTCGAGTTTAGGCGGCCAGTGATTCACCACCACTCAATCACGAATAGTATACCAAGGGATGCAGAAGATAAGAGGAAGAGAGGGAAAACAAAACAAAGGGTACGTGGATGAACAATTTCTTTTGCAATCGATTGATCTTCTTGGATTTGAAACCCGTTGCAATAGATGCTCGGGCGAGGTTCTGTTGTATGCTCGAGTGGGTATTCCGTGCCCCAAATGCCGCCTCGTTGGTGTTGCTTGGCGTCGTCAAATCCATCGGCCCTTCCAAGCGGTATCAGGGTCATGATCTTACAGCGGGACCACCACCAAGCAGCCCTAACATTATGAGAGCTTTACCTAAGACTCATCATAAGGTCATAAACTCTTCCAACAATTTACTGATCTTTAGGATGCTTCGACCCGCAGGGGAGCCCTCGAATCCGGCAAATTTGGGTGGCACTGGGTATCCACAGATCGTGCCAAGAGCTGCATAACCTGATATATCAAAAATATACCATGCTAGCTTGCCACGCCATTTACATTTTTTTGTATTTAATCACGTTATTTTCATGTTATATGTATATATGTTTGATCCAGCTAGTGCCACGAGTGTGTCAGGGAGTTGCAGATCGTGGAGTCGATGCGTTCAGTTCTGGGGTATAAGTTCAAGGACCTCTCTTTACTGAACCAGATGCAACATCAAAATCTAATTTTCTTTTTCGTGCACTTCAATGACTATTTGATGGCAAGATTCAAGTTCAGGTCTTCTTGATGTTTTGTGCTGCATATATCCTCGAGTTACAAGTTGGTGGTGGCCATCCGCAGATTCTAGGCAGCCTTCGAAAGCACTGCAGCAACAGACGCGTCCAAGGGCCAACCCTCGCTATGGCTGGAGCGTTAAACTTTTACCCAACCTGCAAGTCTGCGGAGGCAAGGCTCAGAGTCAACACAAAGTTTCCCATCCGATGCATGACTCCCCCCAAAAGTGTATCACAGACAACAGGAGCATCAACATCCTTAGAGTTTGTATGAACACATCCAAATCTTAATACTTGCTCAGGACACGAGTTCAAACTAATCAGTGGTATAAATAACAGTTCGCCCTGCCCAAATCTGGGAAATTCTTTCCAGCAAAAACATCATCCGCACACCTATCTCCTGAGAAAACTTTCTCCCAATTTTCGCAAAGCAGAACACAGGCAAACAATCTTTGATACCCTCAGAACAAGTCACATCATCATCCTTTTTGCTCATCACAGCATTCTCTTCTACCCCTTTGCCCTATTTCATCCCTATACTTTTATCAAAACATTCTCAGTCACCTGTTATCCAAGATGTCCCGAACCGTTCAGTTCCCCGACGAGGAGGTTTCTAGCTCTGAGACCTTCGAGAGAATCCTTCCTCTGAACGTCAACTTCCATGACCCTGAGGACGTGGTCGCCATTCCTACCAACTACGCTTCGCGCGCTGCTATGGACGTTCACATCAAACAGATCGTTGACAAGATCAAGGAGGTGCGAGAAGAGTTCAGTGTCATGGCAGCTAAGGGACTCATCGACTCTGACTACGTCGACACCGTACTCCATGCTACTGAAGTTGTCGTCGACGGCATGATCCTCAACATCAAGCGACACTATCACCAGAGAGAGGAAGGTCTTCGCACCCGACGCGAGAGAGAGTATGCCGCCATTAGAAGAACTGGCTGCTTCAATCGCATCAAGCGCGCCTTCGTCACAATGTCATACAGCATCGATACTCACGCCGTGATCATGAAGATGGAGGAGAACAAGCGCACCCGCATCCTCCTCGATGCGTTTAAGAAACTGCGCCTTCACAGTCACATCGCGACACTCACTGACGGAGGCAGCGAGCCTCACTGGAACTGGAGTCTCGCTTAAGAGCTTATTTTTCGTCAAATAATCTTTCTCGAACAATCTATCGGATATCGGTTGCTTTTAGGCGTGGAGTACAGAGAACTCATTTTCAACATGGAGTGCAGGAACTCCTTTTCGGCCGGGAGCAAAGGACACGGGATTAGCTACATATTTGCAAAGCATGGGCGGGCGAGCTTGGATTCCATGGCGTTGGACAAGCGTATTGCTTAAGGAACGAAAAGGAGTTTGTTAAAGTTGTGTATCATTATGGGAACTACCGGGAGATCGATGAGGCACATCGATCCTATTATCTTAGGAACATCATCTTAAGAACATTAAGGGAATCAAAGATGCCAACACTTGTTGTGCATCATTAAAACATTTGAGTTGTCCATATGTCTAGTGACTGTTCTGACTTGACGTGATTCCACTTGTACAGAACGAACATGACCACCTCCACCCTTTGTTCGACTCTTCTCGACAAGGACCTCCCCAGGCTTGGTAGGAACGCTACTCCACCAACAAAGAGGCCTGACCTCGGCCTTCCAACCTGTAGAGTTGTGGCCCTCCCTCTTCTTCCCACGTCGGATGACTCAGCCCCTGAATTTGACTCAGTGTTCGTCCTGGTAGTCGTCACGATAGCTTCAACAAAGAGATGAAAGTTTGGATCAATGGAAGGCTGAGAAAGAGAATGAGAGGTGATAGGCTTGTGTCGTGTATATAAGGTTTGAGGCGTTTGGGGCGTCTGCAGTTCCTGAGTCAATTGCAGCGTTTCTTCTCCGTAGGCATTGACGTGGCCAGGTAGTTGTTGAACCTTAATGGCTTACATCGTGTGTTCGTAAGATTGTGAGGTTCCTGTCGGTTCAAGATCAAGACTGTGTGTTCATAAAAAGGGTCAGCTGTGTTGGAACTACGGTAGGGATTTTGTTAAACTTGGACCGAGGTTGAGGTCAATAGGGGCTCTCAATTATTGCCGATGATGTGTTCTTGTTGAATTGTGTTTTGGTATCTGGTTATCTGGATGGATCACTGAATGCTCTACATCGTGATTCGTAAGGTTTGGGAGCCTCCACATGGTCCAAGTCAAACCTGTGTGTTCATCGTAAGGGTTAGCTGTGTCGGAACCAGATTGATGCTTGTACAAGACTTAGATCTAGGTTGAGGTTGACATAGGCTCTCGATTGTAACTGTCGATAACCACTTCTTGTTTAAAAACAATGACCTTTTCATCGATGGTGTGCGATTTGAGCATCTGTTGATACCACCGCGTGCTTCATATCGTGGATTCGTAAGACTGGGGGCTTCCATGTGGTTCATGGTTGACACTGGGTGAGTTCATTGTGAGAGTTAGCGGCGTGAGTACTGAGCTGAGCTTTAAAGGAAACTTACACCCGGGCTGAGACTAATTGGGGCTTTCTATTTGTGATTGTGGATGATCCCTTCTCCCTGAATGAGATCTTGGCGTCTGGTCGCCTGAAAATATTGCTGAATGTCTTACAACGTGGCTTCGTGTGGATGGGAGCTTCCGTGAGGTTTCAGGATCGACACTAGGTGAATTCATCGTGAGTGTTAGTGGCATGGGTACTGAGCTGAGGTTTTTGTGAAACTTAGACCGAGGTCAAAGGCGATAAGGGCTATCTGTTGTGGCCATTGACGATCACTTCTTGTCAAACGCAATCCTGGAATCTGGTAATCCTGAGAGATCACTGAGAGCACGAGTGCTTCAATTGGGCGTCTAGTCGAGCAGCTCCCTGTCTCTTGATCCTGTACCGATACTTCTTCACCAGCCCTCGATCTTGTATTGCTCTCTTCGTACATCTGTCCTGATTAGTGTCAATTCTGTCAATGGGAGGTCGAGTAGCTCACTTACCCCTTTTTGCCGCCTCAGCCCCTTTCACCAAATCTGGCCTTACAGTATTGTCGGACTGCGTTCTTCGTGATCTTGGTCGTCTCTGGCAACGTTCTGACGGAGTTCTGAAGACTTGTGCGAGGTAACATGGCATGGAAGCCAGACTTGGGGCATACTCTGTTTGTGAAGGTTTGTGATGACGAGTAACAATTGCGAGGGGAGTCGAGCAAGTTTGAGAAGGATGTGGCTGGCAAGTCGAAGGCACAGATCTTAAGTAGACCTCAGGAAGCTTAAGTCACGAGATGTTGTCGATATAAGGTTGGTTGCTGGATGAGTCAAGATGATGGTTTGGTACGTAGAAATCGGGGGGAAGAAGCTTGTTGGCGGTGGTTAGAAATAGCGGGTCTCGATGAATGGACTACACACGTAGTTTTCATGTGATCGCGGAAGCATATTGGGCTCGGTTGCTGAAGCAGTGACTGATACATAATAACACTGGACTTGTTTGATACAAAAGTGTATTTGTCTGTCCAGAGTGGTGATGATGATTTGGAGGCAAGGGAATGAAGAGGAACAGCCTTCTACGGAAGCAATTCTTTTTCCTCTCCATGGCTCGGAGAGCAGAACAGTCAAGTCTTTGCCAAGCGAGTTCACTACTGGAGGTCGTCTGTTCGTAAATTCTTCCAGCTGTTCTGGCAACAAACAATGGTAAACAACAAAGGCGGGAGGGTGCTCCATGCCCTGGGCCCGTCGGTGTTTTTGCGTACAATCTTTCTAAATTTCTCCAGGTAAATCAAACCATCCATATAAGCGGTTGATATCAAACATATTTATCTTTATTCGAGTGCAATGTGGTTCAGGTTCAGGCTTTAGGGTAGCTAGAGCTGCACTATTTATGCCAGGGGATTGATCAACTACAGGACCACAAGAACTTGTGTGTCACTGCAGCATGGTTTATGTACTTCCAAAATCTGTGTTTAGGTATAAAGGATTTTTACCTAAAATACTAAAGGAAATAGAAAGAATGATACATCTTAACGAGTTGGAGTTGGTAGTTCTAGCTGGACTGTTCTTATCTGTTTATCAAACTGATGTTGACCGAATCGGGAATAGCGTATCTTGGGTAGGATATCGCCAAACCTGATGGTCTCAGTCAACAATGAGGCTCTTGAACTCGGATCGCTTGAGACAAGTCATGGCCTTACCGGGAATAGTGATGCTTGGCAAGGTAAGATGTGTACAGTGGGCTATTTTCAGTTAAGGGACAGCGCGAAAGAACCCATAGAAAAGCGATGCTGGCCTGTCAATGATGCTTCTAGAACTGCATATCAGATCAATCTATAGATTTATCACGTAGCATCTAGGATCTGTCAAAACTACCGGCATACGGCAACGTCAAGATTCAAGAAGGTGTAAGAGAGGAGGGGAACGGTCAAAAAGTTGCAATCTAGCTGCCCCATACGGTCTAGCCTCGGCCACGGTATCCCCGCCCTGCCGACCATCCAAGGTGAGACTCGGTCACCAACAACTAGAACTAGAAACTCAGAACCTAGACTGAACAATAAGAGACTTTTCTCACTGCAGAAATACGCTGTAACCATCGTTCGATGAAAGCACCAACCCACGCTTAATTACCCTGCCTTTTTCCTATCTGTCTGACCCAGTTTGTAATTGCGGCCATCCCAGAAGCGGAACTCTTGCCTCACGCTTATACGCTGGACCCTTGTCGTATCTCAGCACTGCACTGCCCTGCACTGCACTGATTGATTTGCTACCTCGCCTTTTCTTCTTCTCCTTTTTAATACTGTTACTAGCGGAGTACGCCCATGGCTCCAGGCGGTAGAAAGAAGGGGAAAAAAGTACCTTCTGGCCCTGTTGCTGACAAGCCATGCCATAACTGTCGACGTCGTCGGCTTCGTTGTGATCGTTTGCTCCCACATTGCGCAAAGTGCAAGACCAAGGGCGTTGAGTGTCTTGGCTATACTCAAATCTTTCAGTGGACAGGTGCTGTTGCTTCAAGGGGCAGATTGGCTGGTCAGCAGTCGAGCGCTGCCCTATATACTCCAGCACGTCCCTCTTCAGCTCGGTCAAGAGCTTCATTGTCTTCTGTATCCTCCGTCTCCTCTGCATCTCCAGCGTCTACTTCTTCCACCTCCTGCGCAGACTCACCTTCAGTTACTTCATCACCAGCTTTTATTGCCCCGAGCCTCTCTCAAGTGGAAGAGGTAACAGAGACCTCAGAAGGCGAGTTCGAGTCCGAGTCGGAAGTAGATCCGATCAATGACATCGACATCGACATCGATATCGACATTGACGATGAGAATGGCGATGATGCTGCGACCCCCCTAGCGAGTGGTGATACGCAGCTCGTCTGTACCACCAGCCATAACCATCCCCTTGCATCGGAAACGTCGACGCCATGGGTGCTCGTCGATCCCTTGTACCAAGACATTACGAGCAACCACAGGCAGTATCTCGCTTATTGTACGTAGTCCTTGATCGCAATTGGTTGAGCTATTACAAAGGAAAGAGACATGACTGACAAGCATATTTTCCTTCCAGTTGATGCGCGGCTCAGTCGAGATTTTGTAGCCTACGACATGCCCGACAACCCGTTTCGAAACTTACTCAAATTCACTCAGGCCCACCCTCTGCTCCGTCAGGTCATCATCGCTGCCTCAGCGACGCACATGTACAACCGCTCTCGGCCGTGGTTGTCCTTGGAATCACTCGATAGGGGGCTTGGTCCGAGGAATCTGCTCATGGACGCCCTCGAGGCCAAGCATCAAGTCCTACGGATGCTACCGTCCGCGTTGCAGAGCATTGAGTCTATTGGTGGTGACATCGTCCTGGCAGCAATTCTGTTCTTGATCAATGTAGAGCTGATAGAGTCTGGTAAGCATAACTGGAAAGCTCATTTCGATGGCGCCGGCAAGATCATGAAGCTGCTGGGGCCAGTATCAGATGTAGACGAGAGCTTGCGGGACTATATCGTGTCAGACTGCTTTATGTGCGTTACTGACTCTGCTTCTCCCCGACTGATACTTGCTAACAGCTGCCAGATATTACATACTAGAGTCTACATTTCGACCTACAGCTTCAGACTCACACTCTTACTTCGAACAATGTCAAGCACTGAAAATACTTGGTAAAACAACAAACAGTTACTACTGCTGTCCGCCAGAACTACTCGAAATCATGCTGATCGCATCACGACTCTCCAACACAAAGCCCGACGACGTTGTCTCAGCCGACATGGTGACGGCAGCTGGAACAGCATTACTAGATCGAGCTCGTAACTTCGACGTTCTCCCTTGGGCGCAAGGAATCGATATCACCAGTATCTCAATCACCGAGGAAGACCCAATATTGAGTCGTTTCCGAGTAGCAACATCTCATCGACTCGCCATCTGCCTCTACATCCTAAACGCCATACCAGCAGTGGGTAGCTGGGTAGGTGAAGACCTGGCCGAAGCTATCTTTGCAGAACTCCATCAAGTCCTTAGCATGATACCCGACGACGACACCAACTTCAAAGCAACGACGTGGGTCACATTTGTCTTTGGCGCATGTGCCAAGACACCCGAGATGAAGGATTGGGTTACTGTTCAGATCAAGAAGCTTATGCTCGAGTCCCCCTGGGGTTTCTTGTATGCTGCCAGAGATGCGCTGCAAATGCTGTGGAGTGTGCAGGCTGAGGGTATGCCCATGACTAGCTGGGTGCAAACATTAAGAGATCTACATATGGACTTTTTGATTGTCTGATTTGTGCCTGAACTGGGCTTTTCAGAATGAATGAAGCGTCAACTGTGTTTATGAGGCTGGAAGGTCAGCATTGGGAGCTCAATGCTACGATAATTGATGTACGACATGCATGTTCTTGCTCTTCGCAATCCGAGTTTGGCGTTCGATGGGGCATGCCCCCTGAGGATTTGGCGATAGCTGGGAAGGCTTCAGGGCTGGGATCAAGGTTGAAATGGGCATACAACCTAGGCATGGATGATTATTTACGGAGATACCACTTATACTAGGCCAATCATGACTTGGCGCACTTCATGAAGTCACTCACACATTCGTTGACAGATGGTAACTAAGTCCCAGGCTGCTGAACATCGCCAAGAAAGAGAATAAAGAGCTTGCCCACCCTTGCCCAGAGTCCAAACGCAACATCACCTCGTCTCAGCCCCAGCAAGGCTGACCCAACACAAATCCAGAATTGACTCCCCCATCCATCCAACTATTTTCGGAACCTCAGTGCTGCAAAGCCTCCCCCAAAGCACGGTCAGCATTGAGGTTGTACACCAAATCCCACACGCTCGACCGAGTATGTTGCACAGCTCCACCTAGTGTAACGCGCTGCCCCTGACTGACGGCTTCGGAGAGCATATCTCGCAGAAGGGGGATCAGCTGAAACATCGAACAGTTGCTACAATAACCCAGGTGTATGCGTGTATGTTTTCCAGGTGTACATGCCTTTTACTGGAGACACGTCTCTGGAGGGTTGGGTTGGGCTCGGCCGGTGGCATGTTGCTCAAGCATGTTTCTGTCAACGTGATGTCTGCACGGGAGTGACGTCGGGTAGGTTCCGATTCCCGCTGTGGAGGAGGATGGGGAATGTGTTGGTAATTTAAACTCATTGGATGTTGTTTTACTACTAGATTGGGACTTCACAACATGGAATTGTGCTGAGGTATTGAGAGAGGTATTTGTATGCATGGAGCTGAAAATGTGCCATGTAACGTAATTGATGCGTTGAAATGAACGTAAATGACCTGTTGGTTGAGCATGGTAGCATGGTGTGTTCAAAGCTGTAGAGTTGTTGGTCCAAGTTTAGTCTGGTTAGTTGTTCACATAGAATAACCTGTGCACATCTGCAAACGTCTATTTTTGTTACAGCATAAACAAAAATATCTGCATCGTTCAGCTTCAATAGTTTTGTTCCAACAACACTATGGGATATGAGGCGGCCTATAAGTGATACTCCCTGAAATAGCTCAGAGCAGGGCTTGATAAATGATGGGGCATTGGCAGCACCAATATCACACAATTTTCTTTCAGCTCGAGCATAGTCAAGTGATCCTTCATGCAGACTTCTAGGTATCCCCATCATCTATAGTCTGCGTATGTTGCTATTCCCAGACTACCCTGGGATAAGTCGGTCTTGTACTTCAACGATAGAACCTCAAGGGCTAGTTGGGAGCATCAGCGTCTAGATTTGTACAATGAAAACTAAATATCTACTTCTCTTCTGACATTGGGTATCGTTTGTGTAAGTGTATCCTTCCTCAATCATTTCTCAACCAGTATTAGATGTCCCCTTTGACAAAATTAGAGCCAGCCTAAATATATGCCAGAGATTATGTTCTACACAAAAGCCACCATAAGAACGCGAATCACCGTTTAAAACTAAATCAGATCCTAGCAGCCACTCTTGTGCCATTCTTAGAACATAGCGCCAAAGCATACAACTCCATCCACTCCTTGTCATCACGCGACTCAAGCTGCGTGTAAGTCTGCACCAGCCTAGCCACCACGTAATGGGTTTCCAGCAGAGCATATTGTTCTATCATCTCACGTTAGCCACCCTGTGCCAGAAAAGTCGTTGACCGTGTTGAACTCACGTCCTATACAAGCGCGAGCACCGCCGTTAAAAGGCAGATAACCCCAGCCAGGTCTCAGATCCTTCCACCGCTCTGGAACGAATTCTTCTGTTCTAGGGCCAAAAACGTCTTCGTTGCGATGCATGGCGTAGACGTTGTAGAACATGGCTGTTCCCTTGGAGATGAAGAGTGGCGACTGCCCATCGGCGCCGCCACCACGAGGGATGGTCGTGTCCCTGACTGCGACGCGGGCGTTTGTGGGGATCACAGGATGCAGCCTTAATGCTGTTGAGAATGTGAGAAAACGGCCGTAGGGCTGAGTGGTGAGAGTTGAGTTTTGGGGGGCAGCACTTACACTCGTTGACACACCATTTCAAATAGGTCATTTCTTTCAACTGACTTGCGGCTGGTGGATCTTGGCCAGAAATGCTAAGGACCTCTTCTCGAAGCTTGATATATATGTAAGGGCTTTTCGATAGGAAGAAGAATAAGTTGCTTAACAAGCTTGAGGTTGTGTCTCGACTTGCAAGCAGGATATGCAGGATATGATCACTGAGACACTTTTTGTCATTTGCGATAGCCGTCATATCTGTGAGAAAGTTGCCATTCGAGTCGCCCTTAGGACTCTGTAATGACTCCTCAATAAAGGTATCGAGATACTCGTATACTCTCTTCCTAGCCCTCTTAGCTGCAAAACTGAACTTGAGGCAGTGAAGAGGGCCAAGTTGCATCTGCTGGATGATCTCCTCAGAGCAAATCATGTAGTCGTCCACAAACTGCTGTTCTCGAGTGTGGTCTGCCTTATCGCTAAACATATTTGTTGAGTGCCCCATGAGAAACTCTGTCGAAACATCCATGGTAAGAGCCAAGAATAAAGGCTGAAGATCAACTTCAGAACCGTCAGTTGGGATATGCTTGGTGAATGCTTGAAAGTTCCGTTCCAGGGTTTCGAGAAACGGGGTAGGGTTGTCTTTCTTGAAACTCTGTCTCAGTACCGTCCGGGCGTGTTTCCATGTATGTCCCGACAGAACAAAGATACCTTGACCGAATATATGACCAATGACTGAAGTTCGAAACTCTGGAAGATCAAAGTCTTCGCAGCCAGTAGCGAGAATCTGCTTGAGGTTCTGGGGGTCGCAGGTATAGACGCATTGCCACGACCACCTTCTCTCTATGTATGTAGTCCCCATCTCCTTGAAGGCCTCCCAAGTGCTTTCCAGATACCGTTCTGGAGCTTCACCGAAGAAGACCCTGTATAGGAAATCGAAACCAATGATGGGATCTCTGACGGGGACTTTGCTAGTGGCATCTTGGCAGCCTTGGGCTTGTGCGAGTCTCCATCTCCGAACGTATGTCTCAAGTGCACGCAGAGGGATCGGGAGGAGGAGCAGGATGGCTGTGGCAACAAAGTGTTGCTCGAGGAACCTGATAAATAGTAGACTGAACATTTTGTAAACAGGTTTTGAAGCAGGGAGTGCGGTTTTGGACGACAGAAGGAGAAGGAGGCTTGAGCAGCCACTTCTGAGTGGGATCCGAGAGGGTAAAGTAATGGAAGCTCCAGGCTCTCAGATTATCCCCGAAGACCTGGATCAAATGTCCCAGATCTGGACCACAAGCATACGATATACACGCCCCCTATTATTGATTCATCCTATGGGATTGTCCATGCGGATCATATCCGAGTGTTGGGATGAGGGCTGTGGTGCAGCCTCATGCACCACGATATAATCCCATGATATATTGTCCATGGCTGTAAAAACAGGGCTGATGCCAAATTTGGGTCTTTCTCTTACATTACGATAGCCTTGCTTGAGAGTGTTTACTGAGAAGAGAGCCAGTAGACCCAATAAGGGAGCCTATCTGAAGCTCGGCTTGGAATAGGGTCCCTAGTATATGGTATTATGCTGACCCCCACAAGACAAGACGTGTGCTGTCACTAACAATACCTCCTGTTGTACGACGGAAAAACAAGAAAAGTGGCATCATGGATCTCTATCTTTACCCTTGACAGGCAAAGGGTTCTGCCTCTGAGTGGCATCGGGGCCTGGCGTAGATCGGTGTACGGAATACGCAGCTCTGCATCAGGAGGACAGCGCCGGGGCGAAAAGAGCTAACCCTAGGACCTGCATGCCGGCTGTACGTGCAATTGTCTGGCTCGTTGATGCCATCAGCTGAGGATATTGCATATGCTTTTCTTTTCCTTCTTGCTCCTTGGCGACGCCACAATGCTCTATGTTGTGACACGAGTGATGACGGCTTCTAATCTGGTCAGGGGTAAAATAGGCCGGGAGGTGACAGCTGGGGAGTGCGCGCTGCGTATGTGCATAGGCTTGAGCATGAGCATGAAGCAGGGCATGGACGAGGCAAGATTTGAGATGCGGCATAGACCGAGACAGCGTAATTCACCATGAGACAGTGACTATCTACAGCTCCGCAGAAGGTTGTGCTTGGTGAAGGTTCCATTTTGGAGACGCTGGTTCAGATGCATGAGTTGAGGCAATGTGTTTGTTTGTTGGTTGCAGGTAGTATAATGTCAGTGTGGTGTAGATATGGTAGCTATTGATATTGGTATGCACGGGTCATTGAGTAGAATGACTTGTATTTGAGAGCGAATATGAATAGATTGAAGGTTCTTGTCTTTATTGTAAAAAGTGAACCCTTGTAAATAAATGTCTTGCATTGGAGAATACATCTTGACCGGGTGCAGGCTGCACATCCGCATTGTTTTAGGTGGTGGTAGTGGAGTAGATTTGCTGGCTAATGCATGTCATCCCCGTTGATTTATCTTCAGGAACGAGGCGATCGACACGGCCCGAGACTTGGCCCTGGGCCGTTTTCTGTTAATGGTCTTCCAGAAGCGAAAAGGCTGGGGCTATCATTTAAGCCGGGCCAATCCAAGCCGGTATATTACAGGGGTTGTGGGGGATGTTGTAGTCTTGCAGACGGTGTTTATAGACTTTGATCTAGTTAGATTATGATAGATAACTTAGGCTGATATGATCGATCAGCTGATAAGTCAGGATTTAGATTGCGGTATAGTTTGGGGTTGGGATAATGTAGAGCAAACCAAGGACAATAGACTAAACCCTACGCATAAAACTAACGTACATTAACGTGATCTGGGGCGATCGTCGTGTTTCTGAAACATGTGCTTGCATTAGGACGAACGTCTCAGATAGAAATGTGTCCAGTCTTGACTCAGGCCTCTGCAGCAGCACATACACATACACGCCCCGTGCTTCAGAGATCCTGCAGCACTCGTTGAGACAATTACTAAAGAGTGTATGTACCTTTCTACGGTACTGAATGAGGTGACACAGCCCGGAAAGACAACAAGGAAAACGCTGTGCTGCCAGACGAAAAACGAAAATACATTGCGCTTCTGTCCTTGGCTCTGTGGGCGAGATGGCTGACCATGTGAAGCTGTCTATTGGATCGGGTGCGCCATCTCTGTATATACTTGTGCTTGTGCTTGTGCTTGTCCTACCTTTTACCATTGCCCATTACCATTGCCATTGCCATTACCTCCCATAGTAAACTCCTTGTCCTCCCGACGCGTACAGTGTCAGCCTCCCCCCCGGGGTCTCGGGCGGCCCAAGCTGTCGGATCCTTCAGAGATTGATGTGACAATCTTGAGGTTACGGATCTGACAAGTACGTCGCTGTGACCATAGCTTGCTTATAGCGCCGCGTACTGTAGTGCTTGTGTCGTGTCGTGTAGTGCCGTCTTAGTGTCAAAATTAGTAGTTACCTACTTCCTGCTGTGTCGTGCTGTGATCCAGAGCTTGCCCGCCTGATACCTACTGTACCTTAGTCTAGGGGCCCTACGGATACTGCCCATCGTATTTAACCCTGCACTACTCCCATTCATGCTCACGAACTTGGAGGTCGTTCAGTTCCAACTCTGTACCACGTACATGCGTGTTCAATATTGTTTCCCATGATTCAGCCTCTTTTTTCCTTTTCCTTTTGCTTTTCCTTTTGCTTTTTTCTTCCCCAGAAACACACCAGTCTAGCGTCCTTGGCCACATGATGGAGTCGGTTGTCTCACAGAATGGTAACGCCAGTAACGCCTCGCAACAAGACGCTGCTATTTCCGAAGTCTTTGGCGATCCTGTCCTTGACCTGCATCTGACGCTGTGGGATATCTTCCAAAAAGCCGCTGCTGCGAACCCAGATGGAGACGCTGTTGTCTCGCTCTGGCAACCACACGATCACTTGTCAGACGGTAGCCATCCAGCCCTCAACGGAAATAACGAGTCCTACCTTAGATGGACTTATTCAGAGCTGCAGGACAAGGCGGAGCTGGTGGCCGAGTCTCTGGAAAAGTTGGGTTGTCGACCGGGAATGCGGCTGGTCGTGGTGCTGGGGAACTGTGTTGAATGGGCGCTTTTCTTTTGGGCGGCGGCCAAGATGCGGATGGCTTTTGTGCCTCTTGATCCAACAGTTCCTCGAGATGCAAAGGCCACGATACTGTCCCTCGAGCCACATGTGGTGGTGGCAGAAGATGCCCAAGCTGCGAAGGCGCTGGATCTCCCTGACGTGCAGTTTTCAGAATCGAGTGTCTTTGTGCTGTGTACAGGGGAAAAGATCGAGAAGTGGTTGAGGATTTCTGATCTTTTAAACGCAGGAGAACTCCTAGACACAACACCAAGAATCGCCAATTGCATCGACGCAGAAAGCAACGAAGACGACGAGGCAGTGTTGATCAACTTCACCAGCGGCACAACAGGCGAGCCCAAAGGATGCTGGCACACAAACCGCAACATAATATCGCAATGCTGCGACTTCGACTCTGAAGTCACCGCCATGGGACCGTTGAAGTGGCTTATCCACACGCCATCCTCCCACATCTTCGCCATCAACAACGCCCTTCGCGCATGGCGCTGGAGCGGCACCGCAGTGTTTCCCTCCAAGTTCTTCAACGTGGATGCCACGCTCAAGGCCCTCGTGCAGGAGCAATGCTCCATCATGTCAGCCACTCCCACGCTTGTAAAAGCTCTGATGGCGCATCCCAATTTTCCCAGCGCCGATCAGTTGGATCTGCGGATCGTCACCATCGGCGGTACATTCATTACGGCCGAGGACATACGACTGTGTCATGAAGGGCTCGGCGCACAACTCGCGATTCAGGTCTTTGGGATGAGCGAAGGTGCCCCTATCGTCACCTGGCAGAGGTCAGATCCTCATTTGGCGGATGGCTGGCATCCTGGCGTTGGCAAGGTTCTTCCAGGGGCGGCTGCGAGGATCTGCCGGCCCGAAACACGCGAAATACTACCTCGATCGGAGATCGGGGAATTGCACATTGGCGGTACATCCGTCATTACTAAGTATTTCAACAGGGGTCCTGATGGCGCCATGTACGCCGATGATTCGGGGAATTGGCTGGCCACTGGTGATCAAGCCAGGATAGATGAGAATGGTATCGTATATATCCTTGGCCGGTACAAGGAGCTCATTATTCGTGGGGGAGAGAACATATACCCTATCAGAATTGAACAGGAGCTTCAGCAACTCGATGGCTTACAGGTGGGTTAAACTATCTGTACAACCCAAGATGAACTGCCTTACTAACGATCCATCAGGTTCAAGTCGTTGGTGTACCGAACGACGTAGCAGGCCAAGTCCCTGTTGCTGTCGTCATTCTGCCCCAGGGCATGACAAAAGCCGAAATCTGCAAAAAGGCCAGAAGCGTTGACCAACGTTACGCCCTAGATGGAGTGTATACCCTGGAAGAACTCGGCCTGGTGAAGTTTCCAGTAACATCTCTCGGTAAAGTCAAAAAACAACTACTCAAAACAAAAGTCTTGGAGCTCCGGCAAGCAAGCTGCGCACCCAAACTTCGACCTAGAAATGTGCCATCAACACCGCCCTTTGTTGACAAGTTGCTGGATATCTGTGAGCAGCTCACTGGAACACGGCCTTCTATGACAGAGAGCTTCAAATATCTTGCTGACAGCATCACTTTGTTACGCTACTGTGATAATGTGATGCAAGTCTGTGGCCAAAGAATTTACCTGCAGGACTTCGCTGAACACGATACAGTTGAGAAGCAAGCGCAGCTCCTACTATCTCGAAAGCTACAACAAGCTCGCCTTGTCATTGCCCCAGAAGTCCCCAAGTTCGTTCCCCCTCCGCCAAAACAGCACACCCACGCCCCTCGATTACCTACCCTTTACCAAGAACCCGCCACTACTATCCCCAGCGAAGGGCAAGATGCATTCTACTTCGCCAAACGAGCTGTCGTACGCACCGGCCTCTCCCCTTCCTCCATCGAAGACGTCCTACCCATCAGATCTTCGCTCCATCGGACGGCGATCGGCTCGCGTCCGCAGTCCTACCACAGCCGCATGGCCTTTCGCGTCTGCAACGTTGCGCAGCATCAGATTCTGCGCGCCCTGCAAAAAGCGCTGGCATCGAGGCCGATG
Source organism: Fusarium torulosum (assembly GCA_900312805.1). Lineage (NCBI taxonomy): Eukaryota > Fungi > Ascomycota > Sordariomycetes > Hypocreales > Nectriaceae > Fusarium > Fusarium torulosum. Next base: position 17,724 of record ONZP01000709.1, read on the forward strand.
CTCAGGACGATTGTGTTCCCCGCCGTGAATCGTGCCCCGTTCCACGCTGTGCTGTCGTCGAGTCCCGCTCTTGTCGGACAACTTGTTCGTGAGGTGGAGGTCGACACTGAGAATGATGCCTTGGCTCTTTTTAAAGACGATTCTGCGCAGAGTCATTCATCTCCATTTATGTTCCAGGTGGACGTCGTGAGGACTATTTCTGACAGTCAGCTCTTTCTTTGCTTCACTCTTAATCATTCTGTTTTTGATGCGCTGTCGATTACTCAATGGTACCAAGAACTTGATCACTGGATTTCCGATATCAACACCGACATCCCAGCCTTGACACCATATCGGTTGTTTTCTGACCTTTTCAATCAATACGAAGAAAGCGAGCCTGCAAAGAAAAGCGTTGCATTCCATGTTGGCAAACTTCGAGGCATCTCCCGCTTCGATCGCGCGCTGTGGCCGCCTCAGAAAGCACCTGGCATGATGATCTGCAACGACGAGAGCTCACCATGCGCTAAACAACGTCGTGCAGTTCGCAGTCGAGTCTGGAACGGCGAGTGGGAAACTCAAGCCCCTGACTTTCAGTATCCACGATCTGGTCGAGTTGTTGCGCTGTCTGGTCTTTCCAAGTTACAGGAGGAGCACAACGTCCATCAATCAGTGTTCGCCAAGAGCGCAATCGTCCTGTTCAATGTCTTGCAAACAGGCTCTTCTCACGCGATGCTCAATGTCTGGGAAAGTGGTCGCTCGTGGCCGTTTATACCAGAATGGATGGACAAGCTTCTCCCACCGGCGATGAGCATTGACGGTCCTACTGTTCAGTGGGTACTGGACATGGTGGAGGTCATCCGAAATGAAACAATTATCGAGTTTCTACAGCGCATGATGTCGGAGGATGAGAACATCAAGCAGCATGTACATGTTCCCTGGAATAAAGTTGTCCAAGATCTTAGTGACGAAGGTCCAGCTGCACTCGACGCATCTTTCCGACAGGCTTTTGTCTGGGACTTATCGCTAGCTATGAACCCTTTGAATGGCGCCAAGATGAACTATGCTAATCTTGAGCCCATTGCTCGCTACGACTGGCCTGACTGGTAAGCACACGCTTCTCTATCTCCAAGCCCAACAACTAATCCTTCTAATAGTGGCTTCATCTGGCAGGCTTTTATGCTTGATTCGGTTAACCTGTATTTTATTGCTTCCTGGGACACGGCGCAGATGAACGCCACCGAAATTGACGGACATTGCGACGCTTTGTCTGATGTAATGCGCAAACTGGGTGATGAAAGGAACTGGGATAAGAAGATGGGCGACGTATTCCGTCTATGAGTATCATGAGTATCACAAAGGGATTCACATTGGGTGGCGTTATAAATAACTTTATATACGAGTCACTTGCTAATCATTTGCATGTTGAGTCAAAACTTGATATCAATCTGTTTTATCCAAATACCCGTACAGGGCCTGAAGCCCATCAAACGCCAAATAACCTTATCTAAGACCAACTAAGAAAACTGCCTTCTCCATATCCAACATCTGTCTTTACGTACAGAAGGGCTGTTTACTTCTCAGAGCCCTTTGGAGTCCTTTTCCCCCTGGAAAGTCAAACGCTGAGCAAGCTTAGGCTTGGGAACCCAGAGCTCACAAGCCTCTCTATGAGCCGAGTTACCATGTTTCTTTCGAAATGCCAAAGCGTCGTTGACGATTCCCTTCACCTCACGGATCACACCGGCGCGGAAACTCAGATTGAAGAGAACGTGCACCCACTCCGCCTTGAGGTCATGGACAGTCACGTAATCCTGCTTTTTGAGACACATCTTGATCTCATCATCCATGAAACCAATGGCTGTGTGCATGAGAACAGACATGTTATCAGGATTGGAAGTGTCTAGCTGACGCTCCAACTCCACAGATATGTGAGTGAGGAAGTCTTCGAGGCGGATGAGGCCTGCTACATCCCTCAGTCGGTAACTTCTGTCATCAGCACGGCTCTTCTCGCCGCTTTTACTGCTGCCGAAGAGACGTGTCCAGATGTTGCTCTTGTACTTGGGCCGCTTCACGGCTACCATGCATCCGCACAGTATGCTTGGTGAGTTACCACAGGTAACCATGTCAGTACGGAGAAGGAGCTCCAGGCGACGAAGACGGCGGCGGAAGCACTTTGTCTGAAACCAGGCCATCTTCGGATCGTATTTAGGTCTAGTGTCAGGGAGCAGACGAGCAATGGAGAGGTCGAGGAGAAAGATCACGGCTTGGTTGGTATACTCTGCGTCAGAGGTGATGCAGTTCGGCTGCATACGAAGCATCAGATCCCAAAAGAGCTGAAGCTGTAGCCAGATATCGTCAAATTCAGCCTTGACTTCATCCATCTTGGTCTCGTACTGCTGGATATCCTCCTGGAATTTATCTCCGTCGATGCCATAGGCGGAAACTAGATAACCTGCGATAGGTGAGCGAAAGTTAGATACGTCTAAGAGACTCATACCTTCAGGTTCGGCAAACATGCCCGATGGGTCGTTGACTCTGTCTTCCATTGCTGTGCGGTGCGATTCATCCTGGATGGGTGCTGCGCTGGCGACAGAGGATGGTGTGTCTGAGGTGTTGGCGGACTCCATTGTGTTGGATGTGTCGCTTTGATAGCGAGATAGGATAGGGAGGGAGAAGTAACAGATGACAAGTTTGTCAGAAGGGTAAGGGGAGACGGAAAGGGGATGGTTGAGAAGTTCAGTTGAAGGATCAAAGACTTCAGTAAACTTGGACATTCGCTAGTGTCGTCTTGAGGTTCCCAGGTGAGCTTAGAATTGACCTGATTTGCAAATCAAGTCGGAACCAGTTGATAAGAGTCGTTGATGAGAAGGTTGTCAGAATGGGAGGGGGCCAGTGGGATTATATAACCATCTGAACAAACCATGACAACTTGTTCTTTAAGACGTGTGGGCTCAATAAACAATGAATATGCCTGTGTCTGGAACAAAGTTCTTGGTCCTTATGAGTAGTCATATTGATCTAATACAAGACCAGCTTGAATATCGGAACGCATACTCATGTGACAGATCACAGGTTTCATCGCCTGTCCCATGAACCATCCATTCATTCACACTGCTCATAGAACTTATTCCCTAGCTCGAACCATGTCCGAAGTTCTTCAATGGGTTCTTCAAAGAACACTAGTCCACATCCTCATTGAACAAAACATCTTCACCCCAACCTCTTTGTGTTCCAATCCATTGTTCAAAGAACTTCCCGCCCACACTCCCGCTCTTCACTATGCCCACTATAGTATATAACCATGTAATGATCAACCGCAAAAGGACCATAGCTTTCTTCAGCATCTTCATCGTATTCAAGCCTGCGATTATTACTTTACCACTCCCAGGCTTGCTATCCACTAACCTTCCAGCAATAGCCCAACCACTTACAACACTGACCCAATTATCACTTCATTACCAAAACGCCTTCTCAACTCGCCCAGTATGACTTTCCGGAGCAGTCCAGAGCACTACATGGAGCCTCTCCCGCTCCGTCGTGCCAAGCCCTTTCGTCCTTTATTCTTCTCCCGTTCCCAGCGTCGCCGCCGCAGACACCGTCCTGCAGGGTTCAGTCTCTTCAAGAACTCGAATTTCTACTACATGACCACGACTGGGAAGCTAATCAAACAGGTCGATGCCCTTAGGGCTAAGCACCCCCCTGGTCCTATCGACAAGTCCAGGGATTATACGGCAGAGATCAATGCTCTCATCGCATGGTTGAAGGCTGGAAGACCAGCACAGAGAGAACCGGAGCAGACACAAGAGCTAGAAGAGGGGCAGGAAGAAGAACTGGAAGAAGAGTTTGGCTCTACCGTGTCTCCTCCTATGCATATACCCGAGATCGAACGTCCCTCGGTTGACATGCTTGAGCTCTTGATTCCTGAATCACCTCTGCTTGAAGACAGTCAGTATGTTAGCGAATATGAAGGCTCTCTAGTTAGTCACCAAGTGCTTACTCCCAGATCACCCAAGTACAACACGTTGAGAACTTCCTCGGGTCGTACTCATCATGCTAGAGAGGACCAAAGAGAGTGGGTTGTCGACGACTCGGCTATCCAGATGAACATGCCCTCATTTGAGAGAGACGTTGAGTCAGCCGATGTCGAGTCGAACGATGACGAGGTGAGCGAGGATCTGTTTCTCTTCGTTGCAGGCCTGGTGTTTCTTCTAGTCCTCTATGAGTACTTCTTTTTCTTGCTCAGCGTGCTCGAACGTCTCGCGAGAGGTTAAAATCGCGCGTGTTGTGTGATAGTCAACGTGGAGCTTTTCAGGGCTTGGGTTGGAGTTTGGGTTAAATACTGGGATGCCGGCGTATTGTTTGGAAAGATTATATAGTGGTTTGTTTCTTTTGTAGCTACCGGCAAGGTAAGTTTAGGCATGGTGCATCTGCTGGTTCAGATACTAGGCTCGAGAATAAAATGATCAAATAAAATAAATAGATGTACTACAATTATGTTGGATATCAGACTAAAAACCAAGGCGCTGTGCCTTTCCCAACTCCAAAGCCAATGTGACCGCAAATACGCCCAACACCATACTTTCATCATGCGTGATATATCACTCCTCCTTATCCTTTCCCTCCTCATCCTCATCATCTTCAACAGCCCAATCCGTCCAGCCTTGGCCCTGAAGCCAGCTGACTCCCTTCCGCCAGTTGGTCTCGCGGATTGCCTGAGCATCCTTCTCATAGACAACACCAGTTACCATGAGCGCAAGCATAAAGACCCAGACGTCACCACCCTTCATGCTCTTCCACCAGCGTCGCTTAACGCCAACCTTCCAGAGGCTGTCGACACTGGTACGAGCGCTATACAGGAACATGCCGCGGCCGTTCCTTCGCTCGACAAACGCCCAGAGACCGGCAAAGAAACCACCGAGGAAGACGCGCTGAGTCGCAAGTACATGACGAGGAAGCCATGTCTGGAAGAAGCACATAGATGCCCATGCTGTGGAAAGAGCACCCGTGGCAAAAGTGGACATGCGAAGAGCCTTGGTGATGATGCGCTGCAGGGTTGCCAAGGGGTTGTGGTAAAGGCTGGAAAATCGAGGGATGACCGTGAGTGCAGAAAAGAGAGCGACGAAGAAACGAGCAAATGGCGGGAAGGTTTGAAGCCAGAAAGTAAGATATGTGCGGGCACAAGATGGATCACCTGGGTGTAATGCTGCACATGAGAGAGATGTGATGAGTGGGTGAGCTCGAGATGTCAATGGCGCAACTGCGCTGAGGCTAGGAGGAAGGACTTCCTTGCCAGGGAATAAAGTAGGAGAAACATAGGCACTAGAAACTGTCAGTAAGGAGACTTTCGTTCTGGGTATGTGTACTTACGGCCAGCTTAGGCGCGCCATTTGAGCCAGACTGTCAACAATCTGAGAAGTCTGAGGCCACTTGAGGCTTGATGGCCAATCTTGCGGGCGCGGGTGCAGATAAGCCGACGAGCTCTTAAATATCAAATCCCCAAAAGGCTTGGGGAAGCAATCGCGGTCAAAAACAGCCGCATGAAGGAGCTGGCCAAAAGCAAATGGCTGCAGCATCCAGCTTCCAAACCACCAAGGCCTCTCCCGCTTAACGCCATTCTTTCGGCCCCAGATAAGACCATCCGCCTCGCAAAAGTTGTAGGCAAACTCCAAGGCCCGGAAAATGGTGTAGAGAGCGATGGTGACACGCATCTTCTGGGCTGGGTAGATGCCTAGGGCTAGACCAGCGAATGACGCACCAATCGCGGGCGCAGAAGGCGATGTCAGCATCGCCGCAGTTCGTGGGTTGCGCGCTCGAAATGGCTCAACTTGAGGGTCGAGCAAATGCACGCGCAGTCGTGTGAAGAAGCGGAAAAGGACCCTGTAAAGGAGAAGAATGGTAGAAAGTGAGATGGACAGCCTCAGCGCAGGAGATTTGTAGAAGGGTTTCTGTTTCCCGCTCGTGTTGGGTCTGTTTGGGTGACATTAGCCATCTATCATTTGCACACATCTCATCATTGAGCTACTCACTCATCTTTGCCCATCCTCTTGGCGACAACATCCCATCCCTTCATGCCCAAAAACGTCATCACGAACACCCTCAGCGCATGGCGAACCGTTCTAGCATTATAATCATCACCGCCCTTTGGCGGTTGCAGGGCCTTCTCTACGCGGTTGGGAGTCGGTGTTGCGCGGCGAAGCACGCGGGAACGCGAGAGGATGTATTTATGCAGAGCAGCGTATTCGTGGGCCGAGATGGTGTAGCGCAGCGTGTTTCGAAGCACAGGGTCTGTTGTAGCAGCAGATGATCTCGAAGATCGCGAGCTCGAGGCATCGCTGGAAGGAATGGAAGATTCCATCGTGATAAAGGAGTGAATGTTTGTCGTTGGTGAAAGGATCGTATGTTTGGTTAATTGGTAGTATTATGGCGTGTGCGCAGTTCCACGAGCTGAGCTCCAGTGGCGCATTCGAGCAACAGCTCTAGACAGCATGAAGCAAGTTGAGAGTACAGTATGTAACCTGAAAGGATCTGGACTTTGTTACACAGCGGAATTGCTGATGGTCCAGATCTATGCTCTCACATCTGTTAGTCTGTGCCAGAGAAGGAGAAACAAAGTTGAATGTGGGAGTGGAGGGTTGGAAGGGATGAAATCACAAGAACTTGGAAATGAGCAAGACGTCGTAAAGTGGGGATGAGGACCTCGGCTCCTGGTCTTAGCTGACCTTGTAGCCCACTACGCTTTGAGCATTTGTATACAAGACCCTGCTCAGTGTATCGCAATTAATTAAAGTCATGCCCCAATAGCGAATAGAGACACACCATACAGTGCTGATGGAGTCATTCAACAGGGGTTCCCCGCCCTCGGGTAAGGGTGTAGCTATCCTCCAGCCAGACCATCATCATCACATGAAATTCATCACGACACCCAATTTCTGGGCCTAGCTAGGAGCTCTACCCGAAGGGGCTTGTTCCCCGATAAGCATTAGCCGATAAAGCACAGAGCCAAGCGAAAATCAGCATCAAAGCATCACAAATAAAGCATTGATAGTAAAGTCTGGGGTATCAAACCATTCTCGAAGATGCTACCTAAAATCATCTCTCAACTGAGAGACTGAGCGACGCATACTCCATTTGATGCCGTAGCCACCTTTTAACTTCCAAAAGTCACCGTCATTCATCATAACCCCTTCGTACCAAATCCAGTCCCCAACCTCGATGCCAGGCCTTCCCCAGCCAGGACGAGGGAGATTGAACCACCAAGCCCTCGCAAATGTAGAATCATTAAATACTTTTTGGTTCTTTTTTTTCCTTCCCGTGCCTGTGTTCCCCAAACTTCCGGTCATTAAAAACAATCCTCGCTTCAAAGGCCCCAATGTTGACATGCCCACCAACGCCGTTCATCAGTCAAAAGGTCTCCAAAGACCACCATATCTGTTCCCTAAACAGGATTGAAGACGCCACCTTTCCTTCCCGAAATCAAACCCATTAGCTGTCGCAGGAAACTGAGAGATTAGCTCTTATCTTCTTTTGCTATGTTTTTATTTTCGATATCGCTGTCCCAATTATCCATCGTCCACATGTCCCATAATATCATCCATCAAATTGGAAGTTATGTAGGCATCAGCCAGTCATTTTCAAGGATATGCTGCCTGAGAGCCTGCCTGAGAGCGTGTCTGAGAGTTCATGAGGGGAACCCAAGTGCGACCCAGAACCGGGCTGTCTGATGGCCCAAAAGGAAGAATCTCTTCTTGCCAGCCTAGGGCACTCCAGCGGCCGACATATTGCGGTGTCGTTTTGGAAAGCTGTTGTGAGATGACTTCCCAGCCTGCGACTTGGCGAGACTTGACAAGCTCGACAATCCGCAGGCGACGTCGCTCTCTCTCAGCCACTGTCTCTTGAACCGCGCGGTAGACAGCTTCTGCGTTGGGCCATCCGCTGCCTTTGTTGGTTGCAGATTCGAGCAGCTCTTTGAGAGTGACGAACGGAAGGTTGAGAAGCACGCGGGAGAGTATGGCGTGAAATGGCATTCGCTGTTGCTGAGAGGCACCTGAAACGTCCGAGGCTGACGAGATCTTGCCCTCAGTTAAGGAGAGGTCACCAAACTGGATACCAGAGATCTGCTGAGACCGACGCCCCTTACCGAGATGGACGGAAGTTCCTCTAGCGATAGGTGGAGGTGAGAGTTTCCGGACAGTGTCACTGCTATTCAAAGCAGCTTGAGGCGGAAGACGGGCATAGTTCGGCAGGTCGATGACTGAAGTGTCGATTCTAAAGGTTGGGTGGAGGTTATTGGCAAGGAACGAGACGATTTCACTCAGAATAGCTCGAGATCCATCGCCGTACTTGAACACCTCATATGACCCCTCATCCCGAGAATCCTCCAGTGCGAACTCCAGTGCCTTTTCCAGGGTCTGCCAGCTCAAAAGCTGCACAGCAATCTCACAGCCACGTCGAGTAACTGGGTCCCAGCGGAGGAGATGGCCAGATGCAGCGTACGAGAGCGCAAAATCGAATCTTTCCATCAAGGTCGTGGCATCAGTTCCGGCAGCTTGCTTCATACCACCAGGAGGAGGGGTGAATAATGGCAGTCCATAAAGGCGCTGCACAGCGATGTAGAATGAATCGGACCGGATCCACTTGCTCTTGGTTTCAAGGACGGCAGTAGGCAGAGAGGGAGCGTTGGAGTTGGGTCCAGAGAACTGCTTGGACATCACGGCTGCAAGCTCGGCACTGCGAGAAAAGAGGATCCTATGACCTGGAATACGAACTGCAGCACTTCTGTCATCCGCATATCGAAGCTCCAGAACACAATCGGCAAGTTCAGGCGATCCAAACTGTTGCTGAATGTGGCCAATTAAGCCCTCGGCATCATCCATTTGAGACATCATGTGCGGAGGAGGGCCAGCATTTGGCATCATTCGCTGGTATTCGGGGCCTCCAAACATCCTGCCTTGGTGGTTTGGTGACTGCGTATCCTCGCCTGGGCCTGAAGCGCTATTGTGTACCGGACCTGGGGGAAACTGATTGTACAAACTGACATCATCCGGAGGAATGGATGCCTGTGAATCGTGATAACTGTGAGGAGTAGAGGGGCCAAAGTTGTTAGCAAAAGGGTGGAAGGAATCCATCGGTCCGTAAGCCATGGTTGGTCTTCCGTAGTTATCGAAAGTGGTGACTGGAACGTGGTCTGCGCCATACGGCATCATGGCAGGGAATCCATTGGCACCAGGGGCCATGTAGGGAGGTCGACCATCAGGACCTGGCATACCAGGAGGAGGAGCAATACCGCCAGATAAAGGAGCGGGAGACGAGCTCGTCGAATCGTGGAAGGCGCCAAAATGAATGCTGCTGTTACTTGGGTGCGGTTGGTGCACAGGCGGGCCATTAGGCAACGGAGGACGAGGGCCACGCAGGTCACCGTTCGTGATTGGTCCAAGAGGTCGACCAGAAGGTTGAAAAGAGGGAGGCATCTGGTATCGGCTCGGTGGGACAGCCGAGGGAGGACGAGACTTGTTGAGCTTTGAAGTTTGGTGATGATCTAAATTCGAGCCACGAGTCTTGGGGTAACCTTCAAGACCTTGAGATGTCTCACCGGGCTGGTATTTGGCCTCGCTCTTGCCTACGACACCATTGGGCTTCTCGTCAACAGGAACCTTGTCGGAAAGCTTTGCGGCAGCATTGGTCTGATTCTTGGAGGTGGGCTGATCAGAATGGCCTGAGGCTGAGGCTGAGGAGTTTTTGTGGGCGTCTTCGATTTCGCTGATGATGGTTGCAGGTTCGGAGGCAGCTGCGAAAGCTGTATGGGACACAATATGTAAGTGGGAAGCTCTATAATACACAATGATAAAGACCGGGGCGTCTGTAATACATACCAGAAGAATCCTGGGCATTGGCTGGGTCAGTGGCGCTGTTGTTTGTCTCTTGATAATCAGCGGTCTTTGTCCCAGTATTCGCCTTTTCAGTCTTAGAAGCTGCAGTAGAAGCCGGACTCGAGATTGTGCTCGCCGCTTTATCTGCCTTGTCGTCCTTCTTGACCTCCACAGGTGCATGGCCGTTTGTGAGCTTCAATGCGGGGGGCGAGAGCGCATCGGGTTCCTGTGTCGTCGTGAAGGAGGCAGTATTAGCCCGAGCAGCAGCAGTGGCGGCCTGACGCTTCACATGAGGCAGCGGGATAGCAGGAATGACGGGCTTGGAGGATTGAGCAAGCTTGCTCCCTCCAGGTCGACGAGTCTTCATGTTGCCGTTTGGGGGCGCCATTGCATTGACGAGATGGTTGACGGTTCGGCGGGGACTTATCGGAGAGGAGAGGCGGATGGTCTGGTAGGTCGCCAGCGCCAGGCCTCAACAAAGGATTCGGAGGGAGGGAGGCTCTACGGATCTAGAGGAAGATGCATGGAGAGCAGTCGTCTTCGGATTGACTGTGATGCCCTGTGGTCGAATATGGGCTCGAGGATCGTGGCCGTGAATCGGAGGCGAACTGGCGATGCACTAGAAATGAGGGTCCAGGTGCAGCTCTTTTGTGCGGAGAGCGAGAGCTCAACCAGGAGCGGACGGATTCGAGGGGTGGAACGTAAGGAGGGTGAATTAAAGAATGGAAAGTAGCAGATAGCAGGGTTTGTGTAGAGCAACAGGCAATGGGAGGTGGTGGGTAAGGAGAGCTATGCCGTAAGGATTTCACCAACCTGAAGCCCGGATGATGATGTCGAGTTTGGTTTGGAGGTGCTTCCAACGGCTTCCAGAGATGGAGTCTGGAGACGAGTCGCAAGGTAACAAAAATTGGGGCTTTCGTCACAATTTTTCTTCCAGGTTGAAACCTCCCCCGCCGGTTACTAAGTCCACTAAGGTTCAGGGGACTAGCGGTAGTGGGCTTAGTGCAGTCAACAAATAGGCTCGAGCTCCTGCGGTGTACAGTCATCAGCCATGATCCGGCTTCCGATGTTCAACACCAGCAACTTTTTGTTTGTTTAGATCGCAATGATAGGCCCCGATTGATGTTTGTACACGGATCTCTTATTCACTGCCTGGCAGGAGATGACTGCCTACTTAACCTGGCTCATGTTTGATTATCTCATCCCTTGCATGACGTCGATCTCTTTGTATTCACTGAGAGGTATTTACTATAGGAGCACATGTTTCATTTAGCTGGTCTACCCTGTAGGTACATTGTGCTTCTCTCCGAACCCATCTCAAAATCTGCAGGTCGTAGGAGATATCGGTGATTATTAGAAACCAATTAACCATATGCTTCCGGAACACGTCCAGACGCTGTACTAAGACGCGAGTCCTAATGTCTGGCTTGTAAAACCACAATGCGCCCGCCATCCCGCCAATAAGAAAAAGCCCAGAGAGTTGAATACAAACACACAGTTCCTCCATATTAAGAAACCTTCAATTACTCGTCACCACTGACGAGTCTAGCAACAAGAACGTAAAAGAAAATAGCAGCTCCAGCAAGCAAGAGCTTGTTGCGGTAAATCCACCCTGTACTGGCATCTCTTTGCTGGTTGACCACATCAACAACCGCTTGGGCTTGATGTCCGCTATTTCCTGTAATGCCCAACTGAGGTCGACAAGATCCGCTGTTGTCGTCATCTAATCGGTTTCCCGTGACAGTATCCACCTTGTTCGTGGTCATCCACTCCCAGTTCTCAACATCCACCTCTGGCCACTCTGCTCGGAACTTGGCGCCACCATCGCCAGCCTTGACGTTACCTTTGTTAGCAGGTTTGCTCTTCATGTTTGTGCCGCCGCCGGTCGAGTTCCACCAACGCGATCGAGCCGCCAGGCATCGTCGTTCAGCGGATGTGTTGGAAACGGAACCAGTCGTCATCTCTTCGCTCGTCATGAATGAGAGTAGCCCGATCAAGATGGTTGAAACTTCCCATGCGGGGTTAAATGACTTCGGGTGGAAATCGGAAATGGAGAGACATAGTCGCGTTGAAGGCTGGAATCGGCCTGATGGTGTGTGCATGCGGATGGCGGGAGGAGCAAACGGATAGTTCGGAGGGAACATTAGAGTTCCCCAGTATTGACCACCATGGTAAGGAGTGTTCTCGGGACCGGTGATAATATAATGCCATCTAGTAACCATGTCAGCACAATCGACTCGCGACAAAACGACTTGAGCGTGACGTAACGTACTCAAGGATATTAGACTCGGACGGATGAGCAACAATATAAGGAGGAGGATTCTCAGAGATGGTTTTGTATTCGCGGGTCAACTATCACAAGAATTAGTACAGCGCATATAGTTTGCAAGATTACGAGCACATACACGCTTGGTGGCGGCCTTGCTAGCCATGCTGACGATGTTGAAGTGTTGGGCTTAGAGGTTGTTAAAGGGAACGGGACAGATTGCGAGTCGCGTGCGTGGCGTAAGTAGAGAAAGAACACAAATCAAAGGAGAGAAAGAGCAATTGAAAGCTCCTGAATAAGAAAGGAGAGAGTTCGCACTGAATGCTCTAAATCAGCGGTATGGCTATGGGTGGCTTGCACAAACGATGAATGGATAACCTTAGAGAGATGAACAGAGACAAACACAGGGAGGAAGTATCCTGGGCGCTGGGGTCTCACTAGGTCCGGAGAGTCAATGTGGCCGTGCATCACATGGCATGCTATGACGGAGTTTACAGGGACGCAAGCCACATATACGCCACAAAGTTTCAGGGCGGAAGCTCGGGAAGTACGTACCGACAGATCAATTGAAAGCTGCCCGCCTCAGGGTCCAGTTTGGGTGGTCCGATACTTCTAAAACGACATCGTGAAAGCTCTCGAAAGCAACAACTCGGGCTGTCGAGCTACCAAAATGGCTGCAATTCCTGGCTCAACCGGGGTTTCGGTAATTAACCTTATTATTAAGCTTTGAAAAAGCAAAATAACTAACACGATGCAGTCAATGGACCCCTTTAACAAGCTCCATTCCGACACCGGTTCTTTGTTGCACGAAGCAGAGTCAAAGCCTGAATTCCAACAAGAACAAGATGAGGCCAAGCAACGACGAATGGCACAGGTGGTGGGGCTTTCTGTCATATTCTACATTTTTTAAGCATCTACTAATGCCGTCAAGATTGGTGATCAGCAGTTAGCGCCTATGACAGTCAACGAGCTTCGAATCCATGGTGCGGTCAACACACGAACAAATTTCCTCGATCCTATTTTCCAGCCTCTTGTTAGCGATAAATTGAACGCGAGTGCGACTGTTGGAGGTGTGATAGATGGTCTTCGTATTGCAAGCAACAAACTTGATGCGCTGCGTAAGTCTCTCATTTCCTCACCGCAACACTAAACTAATTGATTTGTAGAAATATTTCAACCTCAACCAGAAGTCTTCCTTACATCTGCGCAGCAGACAGACCCTTCCACCTCGCCTACCGATGTGAACGTCGATATTCGAGTCAAAGAGCTCTCTCGGTTCAAGTTGCAAACTGGTACAGATGTTGGCAATGGCGAGGGATCTGCCTATGGTTCGCTGCTATGGCGAAACATGTTTGGCGGTGCTGAGATGCTGACGCTCAATGCGAAGGCTGGCACACGCACACGCTCAGCTTATAGCGCCAATATCACGGCGCCTGTTGCTAGCAACCCTGATATGAGGGTAGCGCTTGAAGGTGTGGCTTCGGCTGCCGAGAAGCCATGGGCATCGCATGAGGAGGTTCTCAAAGGCGGAACACTGCGATTCTCATGGCTTAACGAACAGCGTGACACACAGGCCGTTGAATATTCCGGTGTCTGGAGACAGATCACTGGCTTGGCTGAAAATGCCAGTCCTACTGTCCGTGCAGATGCCGGTGACTCTATGAAGAGTTCGATCAAGCACACATTTTACCGTGAGAGGCGTGACAACCCCCAGCTTCCTCAAAACGGATACATGCTTCGATCTGGACTTGAGATTGCTGGTCTCGGGCCCCTTGCTGGCGATGTTGCCTTCTCTAAGGGTGAGCTCGAGGTGGGCGGTGCCACTGAGATCCCCCTCCCTGGCATCCGTGGGCGAACAGGCGTTTCAATCGGTGGTGGATTGAGGTTAGGTCTGCTTTGCCCTGTTCCTCTTGGTTATGAGTTTGGCGGAAAGCTTCGCCCGACTCGTATCAACGATCGCTTCCAACTTGGTGGGCCTACGGACGTGCGAGGCTTCAAGCTTGGTGGCCTCGGCCCTCATGATGGTCTCGATTCCGTTGGAGGCGATGTCTTTGCTGCCGGCAGTGTCAACATGCTTCTGCCCGTGCCGTACAAGGGACCTGATTCCGGTCTACGATTCCAACTCTTTGCTAACGGCGGTCGTCTCGTCGCCCTCAAGGGCAACAACAAGTCCGCTGGCGGTGCTTCCACGCAAGAGCTGTCCGGGTCGGCCGTCCGAAATGGTGTAGCGAACGCAGTCGGCGAGCTCTTCAACGGTGTGCCGAGCGTTGCCGCTGGTGTAGGACTTGTGTATGCGCATCCTGTTGCGCGATTCGAGCTGAACTTTAGTCTGCCTTTGGCTTTGAGAAAGGGAGAGGCCGCGACTAAGGGGCTCCAGGTCGGCGTGGGAATCAACTTTTTGTAAAGATAGAGATATCCTTGTGGCTTGAAATACCGCTCTAAGAATTTATACCCTGTGTTATTGGGATATGGCTCATTTACTATGATTACTTACTCTCTATAGCTCTCCAAATCGATGACTCCCACCGATTTCTCAGAGGCTATCATGAACATTTACAACTTTGATAGACCTTACCTTGTCATTGATTGTGGTGTTCAATCTATGCTTCTATGACACCCTACCCTGGGTCGAAAACTTGCACTTTGTACAAATGCACATCGTCAAATCCATTCGGGCCCAGCGCCGTTTCTATTCATATTAACTCGAATACAATGATAAACTTCCCCTGCCAACTTTACCGAAAATACGAACAAGAAGAGGTTTGTTTCCTGTGGAAGATGTTGGTCGTATGGGACATGTGGTTTATTTAACCTATACCAACCACCCAAATAATATGCCATGATCAGATAGATCGTGGATTGAACGGAACCGTTTTTCAGAAAGTCATATCAAACCAACTACAGTTTTCAGAGTATATAATTTTAAATGTCTTATACTCACGTTCCGATGCGGGACGTCGTGACATTCCTTTCTCATATGTTGTTTCACACAGCCAAATGGGTCACGTCACCTCATGGCTTACGACATGTGTTGATTCTTGAGGAGTGATCCTGAGGCACATTTGTTACCTTGACTTACTCGAATGGATCATAGCGTATTCATTTGCGCGAGGGGTTACTTTCTTCATAGTCCTTAGAGAGATAATCATAGATACGTAACGGGCTTGGACTTTTCCAACTATCTGATTCAAGCGCGGAGGTCCGACTGCTGGCCATATGCTCGTTAGCTTGACACTTCTCATGAATGTTATTAACAAGCTTCCGGAACAATTCATGCCACGTACTTTTGACCAACATATGAACTATCTATCATGGAAGAGCGCATCAAAACCCGAATACGTATACATCGTAAAAAAGGGATGTTTTGCCCAGTAAGCACAGCACGCGATGCGCAAGCCTACGGAAGCACAATATCCGGTCAGCTCGACCCCTGTATCAACAACACGTATGTCTTTACGTATATGAACTGATAAGATGGGTTCTTTACCATCATATCACATTGTTTAACTCTGCTGGCTTAGAACTACGTAGTATTCTAGTAGTTGTTTGAATTAAGTTCTGGAACTTGCGCTGCGGACTTTGAAGCGGACTTCGTTTAATGATCGATCGCATCCTTGTTTTAAAGCCTTCACACATGGAAATTGGCGAGCTGCTGTGGGGACCCTTGGACTGGTTTGGCTGGGTAGCTAAGATTTGAAGGTTTCTCATTTAACGCTCGTAAAAATCGCGTTCGGGTTCGTGGTGCAAGAATTGGCTAAAGTGGTACCTTTAATTACAAGTACGGAATTTGGCATTCCTCTACGGTATGAGTGTCGATGCGAACCAGCAGAGAACAATTTGACTTCGTTGATTCTAAAGAGTAGAACGAGTACTTTTAAGTTAAAAGACGATTTTAAATGAACATTAAAACAGGATCTTCAACATGACAGATGGAAAGAGAGTTTCGGCCAACAACGCCAAGGTAGCAACGCGTGAAAGAATGAGACATTAGGCGGTCCAAGCCAGATCGGATCTCGATTAGTCTACATCGATCAATGTAGATAATCCAAGGTAATTTGATTTTGTCAAGGTATTTGAGCATGCCTTGCTAATATGTCAAAATGTTCAGGCTTTGGATATCATGTTTTTCAGATCAATATGATACAACAGAACTTATGGACTCTGGCTTACTATGGTGCATATTTACAAGCCACCAACAACGGCCAAGAAAAAAAGAAAGGCAAGATTTTGGCAGTTACCAAAAGACATAGGTACCCCTGCTAGGTAGATCAGATTACAGCAACACAGTATAATCGACAGCATCACTCATCGCACAGACGACAGGCCATAGACGACACTCCGCAAAAGGGTGAAAGGGTTCAAAACTGGCTCGGCAATACTGCGCAAGACAGAGAGATCCAAGGGGTTAAAGGTTGGAGCTAGCGGGCCGGGTTGACGGGCTGTCGGGTCCTTAGAAGACCCCGATAAAAACAAGCAACTAAATATTGGGTGTGTGCCATCCAAGCAGCTACCACGCACGTTGACCGTTAACTAGTGAGCCTAATTAATGAACAATCCTTACGGATGCAGAATTGAGAAACAATCCTTCCGCTGACGGTCAAGCTTTGTTGAGAACGAAATGTCCTCTCGGATCGTAAAGCTCACATAACCCCAGGTACCTGGGTACGTTCCGAGAGGAGATGAAATATGGAAAATGTAAGACTGTCAGCACCAAAATAGTCGGGCCCACCAATCAGAGGCCACAATTCCATCCTAACCGGGATATCTTCTATCCGTCGGGACGGACTCTAATAAGGACCCGAATGATCAGTACGCGGTTTCGCATCTTGTTTGAAGATGGCAAATGGGAGGCAGTGATTTAAGTTAGGTTTTTTTTATCTTTGCGGAGAGGATCGGAGGCAGATCTGTCTCTCGTTGGAAATACCCTGATGCTGTTGGTGCTCCTGACAAGGGAATGTCTGAACGTCCTGGCGACTGGGATATTGTTTCGTAGGGCTTATGTAGGATGGATAGCCGCGACAAATAGGGTTCAAATACGGATACAGCATGGCAACTTGTCACACTGTTTAGATTAGCCGTGGTTAAGATAAAGTTCGTGGATGGTACGTTTCAAGTATTGTACATCTTGATTGGGTCAGTGGTGATCCTTTGGCATGATGCACATTGCACAGCAGAGTTTGGTTAACGGACTGTTGTGTCGTGGCTGATGTGAGCCCTCAACGCTCATCATGAATCATAACAACTCATGAGAGCATCTACGAATAAGATGCCGACATGGGGAGAACCATTATCCAGGGGCGGCGGAATTAGTGGGGTGCGCATGTATGCAATTCACCTCATTCTCGGGATTGTTTCGCTTAATTGTAACAGCGTCGGAGTTTGGGAGGTACCCGTTATCCGCAAAGGTCCTATGCACTCAATAGTGGTTATTGTTTGACTCAATGTACCCCCGCTATGAATTCCTAAATTGGCATTGCGTGTCGGGGCGGGCTCTTCGTACTCTGCGAGAAAAGCCGTTGGTGCGGTGTTGAAGATGGGGGAGATGAGAGGCGCAGTGGAAAAGTATTACGGACTTTGTAGGCATCATCAAACATCATTGATACATTGTCCAAGTATGCTTGCTCGTCTACTCGTCTACTCGTCTATTGCGGAATGGAAATAACGTGGCGATATATCGAGTCAGTAGAGCAAACCGTATTTAAATATCAAAATAAATTTAAAAACTGTCCGTTATTACAGAGCCCACCCCTCGGAGCGGCCGCCTCCATGGTGCCATCCCAGCGGAAAACAACCCAAGCAACCCCTACAAGCCTTGTAGCCGCACCCGATTGCACTTCCAAAAGTCGCGCTAGAATCAGCTTAGCATCCACCCTTGTCGTTTAGACGTCGCCTTTAGGCTTAGCGTTTTTGTGGGACCTTGACCCACGCGAGTTTATCTCCATCTGTTATGCGGGAAGCCCATGACGAACTGAGAACAAGCTCATTTATATTTCATTCTCCTGACCTCCCTCCCCGTTTTGGATCTTTTTCTATTACACGCCTTTTATTACGGGATATTTTGCTCCCTCGTGGTCGGCTGTCTCTTCTCTGTCGATCCTTAATATCCTTTTAATATTTTTATTCTCTTGCTGCATTGAATTGTCTTCAACCCCATCACACAACCCACTCACATAAACAACATCACCAGGCAGCTTCTATCTTCGCTTTGGAATAAGGAAATACCTTTCTAAAACTCACTGGGGTATTACCCACCCGATTTACGAGACTCAATTGCGAGATCTCATAGTAGAATCAGCCGTCTTAGCCCATCATGTCGGCACTCTACGGGATCAACGCCAACAACGAGGCCACTACCGCAAGGCAGGGTGCTCCTGGGGCAGGTGCCGCTGGCACTAACGTGCCTCTTGCCGATAAACAACATGACGATAGTGTCGACGAAGCGATTAACGAGAAGCCATCATCATCACCCGCCGAGACTCTTGGTAAGGATGATGACGATTCCGAGATGGAACGAAGAACATCCGTCGTCCAGGCCCTTGCACGCTCTTATTCACATGCCTCCGGCGCTCATGTAGGAGGACAGAACCCTTTCCAGGCCGGCGAAGATTCACCACTCAACCCCAACTCACCCAACTTCAATGCTCGCGAATGGGCCAGGTCTATTGTTGAGCTGGTTCGCCAGGACGGTCACGGTTTCCGATCTGCTGGTGTTTGCTACCAGAACCTCAACGTTTACGGTTACGGAGGTGCCAGTGATTACCAGGGAGATGTCGCCAACGTGTGGCTTGGTTTAAGCGACGTTTTTGGCAAGCTCACCGGCAGGAGCCGACAGCGCATCGACATTCTGCGCAACTTTGACGGAGTTGTGCATGCGGGCGAGATGCTTGTCGTTCTCGGACCTCCTGGTGCTGGTTGTTCTACCACTCTCAAGACCATTGCTGGTGAACTCAACGGTATCTACGTTGATGATGGTTCTTACTTCAACTACCAGGGTAAGTCGAGTACCAGCTATTACGAAGAAGGGGTATTGTGGTTCCACAAGCTTCGATCTCTGGTGATCGGTTTCGCGAGGAACACGCCTCTTCTCGTACCTACATGCATACATGATTACGAGTGTCACTAACGTTTTGTCTCACAGGTATGACCGCAAAGGAGATGCACTCCCACCACCGTGGTGAAGCAATTTACACCGCCGAGATCGATGTTCATTTTCCTATGTTGTCTGTTGGTGATACCCTCACTTTCGCCGCTCGCGCCCGACAGCCCCGTGAGCTTCCCCAAGGCTTGAACAGGAACGATTTCGCCGATCACCTACGAGATGTTGTTATGGCTATGTTTGGCATCTCGCACACCGTAAACACCCGCGTCGGTAACGAGTACATTCGAGGTGTCTCGGGTGGTGAGCGCAAGCGTGTAACCATTTCTGAGGCTGCCTTGTCTGGTGCTCCTCTGCAGTGCTGGGATAACTCTACTCGAGGTCTCGACTCCGCCAATGCCATCGAATTTTGCAAAACTCTTCGCCTCCAGACCGAGCTTTTCAACAACACCGCCGTTGTGTCAATTTACCAGTCTCCTCAGAGCGCCTACGATCTTTTCGATAAGGCGACTGTCATCTACGAGGGTCGACAAATCTTCTTTGGCCGTGCCGATGCTGCTAAGCAGTACTTCATCAACCTGGGTTTCGAGTGCCCTGCTCGCCAGACTACTCCCGATTTCCTTACTTCGATGACCGCCCCCAACGAGCGAATTGTGCAGGAAGGTTTCAAGGGCAAGGTTCCTCGTACCCCTGACGAGTTTGCTACTGCTTGGAAGAACAGCGCCGAGTACAAGGCTCTGCAGGTTGAGATTGAGGAATACAAGGTCGCTCATCCCATCAACGGCCCTGACGCCGAGGCTTTCCGTGCTTCCAAGCAAGCCCAGCAGGCCAAGCGTCAACGTCTCAAGTCCCCCTACACCCTTTCCTACATGCAGCAGATCCAGCTGTGTCTATGGCGTGGATGGCTGCGACTCAAGGGTGACCCTGGTGTCACTGTTGGCTCTCTGATTGGTAACTTTGTTATGGCTCTTATTATCGGTTCCGTCTTCTACAACCTGGATGATAATTCAAGCAGCTTCTTCCAGCGTGGTGCTCTCCTGTTTTTTGCTGTTTTGATGAACGCTTTCGCGAGTGCTCTCGAGGTAAGTCCCAGACGACTTTATGCTCTGAACCATGCTAATTATGAATAGATTCTGGCCCTGTATGCGCAACGTCCTATTGTCGAAAAACATAGTCGTTACGCTCTTTATCACCCCTCCGCTGAAGCTATTGCCTCGATGCTTTGCGACATGCCGTACAAGATCGCCAACACCATCGTTTTCAATATTACGCTTTACTTCATGACGAACTTGAAACGTGAGCCCGGAGCTTTCTTCTTCTTCATGCTCATGTCCTTCACCGTTGTTCTGGTTATGTCAATGATCTTCCGTACCATCGCTTCCGCTACTCGCAGTCTCTTCCAGGCTCTTGTCCCTGCCGCCATTCTGATTCTTGATCTTGTCATCTTCACTGGCTTCGTCATTCCAAAGCGATACATGCTTGGGTGGTGCAAGTGGCTATACTGGATCGATCCTATTGCATATGCTTTCGAGGCCGTTGTCGTCAACGAGTTCCATAACCGACAATACGAATGCAACCAGTTCATCCCCAACCCTGCAGTCCCAGGATACGACAACGTTCCCTCAACCAGCAGCGTGTGCAGCGCTGTTGGTGCCGAACCAGGAAAGTCTGCTGTGGATGGTGACCGCTACGCCGAACTGCAATTTGGCTATAGATGGGAAAACCGCTGGCGCAACTTTGGCATCGTCATCGCTTGGATCATCCTCTTCACCTTCACCTACATGGTTGCTGCCGAACTCGTTTCTGAGAAGAAGTCCAAGGGCGAAGTCCTCGTTTACCGGCGTGGTCACAAGCCCGCTGCTGTTGCCAACGCCGAGAAGAAGCACAGTGATCCTGAGGCTGCCATGGCGCACATTGGCCCCGTCGTTACTGCTGAGCGCACTCGAAGCCGAACCAACGGGGCTGGTGGTATGCTCCAGGAGCAGACATCTGTTTTCCAATGGCATGATGTCTGCTACGAGGTCAAGATCAAGGACGAGACTCGCAAGATTCTGGATCATGTCGATGGCTGGGTTAAGCCTGGTACTCTGACTGCTCTTATGGGTGTTTCTGGTGCTGGAAAAACTACTCTGCTCGATTGTTTGGCTGACCGTACTTCTATGGGTGTTATCACCGGCGAGATGTTGGTCGACGGCAGTCCTCGAGATATGTCCTTCCAGCGCAAGACTGGATATGTTCAACAGCAGGATCTTCATCTTCAGACTTCAACTGTCCGAGAGGCCCTCGGCTTCAGTGCCCTACTACGCCAGCCCGCTCATGTCCCCAGACAGGAGAAGCTTGACTATGTGGAACAGGTTATCAAGCTGCTCGATATGGAAGAATATGCCGATGCTGTGGTTGGTGTTCCTGGTGAAGGTCTCAACGTCGAGCAACGTAAGCGCCTGACTATCGGTGTCGAACTTGCTGCTAAGCCCCCTCTGCTGCTCTTCGTTGACGAGCCTACCTCCGGTCTCGACTCTCAAACCTCTTGGGCTATCCTGGATCTTCTTGAGAAATTGACCAACGCCGGCCAAGCCATTCTTTGCACAATCCATCAGCCCTCTGCCATGTTGTTCCAGCGCTTTGATCGACTTCTTTTCCTGGCCAAGGGTGGTAAGACTGTCTATTTCGGTGATATCGGCGAGAACGCCAAGACCATGATTAGCTACTTCGAGCGTCTAAGCGGCCACACCTGCCCTCCCGAGGCCAACCCTGCTGAGTGGATGTTGGAAGTTATTGGCGCTGCCCCCGGATCTCACACCGACCTCGACTGGTTCCAAAGCTGGCGCGAGAGCCCTGAATACCACGCTGTCCTGGCCGAACTCGAACGAATCAAGCAGGAGAAGCAGGGTGTTGAGGACACTGGTGTCGATGATGGTAGCTACCGTGAATTTGCCGCCCCCATGACGGTCCAATTCAAGGAAGTCCTCTACCGTGTGTTCCAGCAGTACTGGCGCATGCCTGTATACATTTACTCCAAGGCTGCCCTTTGCTCTCTTGTCGCTCTCTTCATCGGTTTCGTTTTCTTCAACGCCCCAAACAGTATCCAAGGTCTCCAGAACCAGATGTTTGCTATCTTTAACTTGCTCACCGTTTTCGGTCAACTGGTACAACAGTCTATGCCTCAGTTTGTCATACAACGTTCCCTCTACGAAGTTCGTGAGCGTCCGTCCAAGGTCTACTCGTGGAAAATCTTCATGCTGGCGCAGATTATTGTCGAACTTCCTTGGAACAGTTTGATGGCTGTTATCATGTACTTTGCGTGGTATTATCCTGTCGGTCTCTACAACAATGCTTCTGATGCAGGCCAAACTACCGAACGTGGCGCCCTTATGTTCTTGTTCCTGTTGGCTTTCCTCATCTTTACCGCTACTTTCTCGACCATGATCATCGCCGGATTCGAAACACCTGAAGGTGGTGCGAACGTCGCTAACCTGTTGTTCATGCTCTGCTTGATTTTCTGTGGTGTCCTCGCTACTAAGGATTCGCTACCTCGCTTCTGGATTTTTATGTACTACGTATCACCGTTTACATATATCGTGGGAGGCATGTTAGCAACAGGCGTTGCTAATACCGATGTCACTTGCGCTGCCAATGAACTGGTCCCTCTTGAGCCTCCTAATGGCTCGACCTGCATTGAGTACATGGGTGACTACATCAAAGCAGTCGGCGGTTACTTTGTCAACCCTGACGCCACAGAAAACTGCCAGTTCTGCACTATCGAAAAGACCAACACCTATCTCGCCGCTGTCAACATCGACTATGCTGACCGCTGGCGCAACTTTGGTGTCTTGTGGATCTACATCGCCTTCAATATTGCCGCCGCGCTGTTCATCTACTGGCTGGCGCGTATGCCCAAGAAGACCTTCAAGAAGGCCGACAAGACCAAGAAGGCGAAGGCATAAATCGCTTTCCCCAGAACAAAAAAAGAAAGAAAAAGAAAGAAAAAAGACGTCCTGTACTGTGTATGAGATGGAGCACGACTGATATGGTGGATTTTTGTTTATTTTAGAATGCGAGGTTCATGACCAAGCCTTGGCCTATAGACGGCATGAGATGCGCACGCCCATATACTGTACATAATTCCCCACTAGATACTGTAATACGACGGACAGACAGACAGATGCGGGATGGAGGAAGAATACCCATACCCCTTTCAATGAATTGAATCTCTTATCTTAACCTTATGGTTTTCTGTTGCCTGTGTTAAATGCGTAGTGTTTTAAGTTAGCACGTGAAGTTAGTGCGCTCATACAAGTCTGCGTTTTGTGAGGCAATTGCAAGATAGTATCATCTACTGATGAGGTATCCCCCCTTTGATTATCATTTGATATGAGATTTAACACAATCGCATTGCATGTTGAACTATTCAAGTTAAAGTAAAATAGGCAAGGTTTTCCAAGGTCAAATGAATATTTCAAGGACTTTGAAACTGGATAAGAGAATTTGAATGGCTTGAGAATCAAATATTTCATTACAAAATTAGAAGTTAATTGCTGCAGAGGTGTTAATTGAGCAATGATGTGGTGAGTGACATATGGTTATCAAATTGAGTGAGAATTGTGCATCTTTTCTGTTGAATACAACCGAACTAGGTCGTTAAAAGCAACAGAATAATTCACAGAGCTTACGAAGACTTGATCTCTAATACCATCCGTTTCAGAAAGAGGAAGTTCAGATGTTAACCGTTTGTCTTACGGATTGTCACGAAGTTCAACTTACACTGGCACCTATGTTAAATTAGAATGATTGGCTGGTACATAGGAAGCTCTTCAAAATCATAAAGACGGTTCTTTTCTACTTCTTGACGGTTGAAAATGCTCAATGCTTCAAATTGGTGGTCACTGCAGTTCATAGAGCAACGTGGGCATGATATTCAAGGTAATTGGGGACCATCATTCATCTTTTTATCTCGACACCAACGCTATGCCAGCCCTACCCAAAATCTCGAAGCATACATACAGCTTATTTTCTCTTTATTTACTTTATTGACAAAAGCTCAAGCTTTGCCAGGCCAGATCTCCTGAGCAACGTCGTTCACGAGCTTGAGCTTGGCAAACATCTTATCCTCAGTCATACCCTCAGCACCAATAGCGACACTGGCGAAGCCACATTGAGGGCTGATGCCAACATTCTCAAGAGCCTCCTCGAGGCTGCGACCCTGACCATCAGCGATGATCTTTGCGGCGTCGAGGACGCGGTGCTTGATGACCTGGGCATCCTCGAGCTCGGGCTCCTTGGTGGTGATGACACCTAGGACCACGTTCTTGTGCTTAGGCAGGAAACGAAGGGGCTCGAAGCCGCCGGAGCGAGGGTTGTCGTACTCGAGGAAGAATGTGTCGTAGTTAAGGACTGCGAAGAACTTTTCGGCGATCTTTTCGTATGAGCCCTCGCTGAAGTGCATGGACTTGGAGAAGTTTCCTATTGCGTGTTAGTGAGTGGTTTGAGATTAAGGAACTTGAATACATACCTCTGCAGACGTGGAGTCCGACATGAAGACCCTCAGGTCGGTCAGCGATAGCATCGTTGTGAGCCTTGAGGTAGGTGTCGAACAGCTTATCAGGATCAACGCCCTCGTCCCTCAAAGACTGGAGCATCTCATCAGAGCAGAAGTAGGCAAGGGTAGGGTCGTCGATCTGAATGTTGCGCACACCCTCATCATACAAGGTTTTGAACTCCTGACGGTAAGCCTTGGCTAGATCGGCGAAGAAGTCCTCATCGTTGGAGTAAGCCTCAGGGCTGTAGCACTTGCCAGAAGCAAGTCGCAGATGGAAATAGCAGGGTGGTGGCATGGTAAACTTGCACTCGGCCCACTGCTCACGGGGGACACACTCGCGGAGCATCTTCCAGTTATCAAGGTAAGGGCTCTGCTTGTACTCGATCTTGGACTCGCACAGGGCGGCCATGGGGTACTGCTTGCCAGCCTTCTTCAGGGCAGCGATAGGAGGCGCAGAGAGACGGACAAGATCCCAAGGCACGGGCTCTACCTCACGGAAACCGCCGAGACGCTCAAAGAAGCCAGAGAAGTAGTACTTGCGATCAAATTCTCCGGAAGAAATAGCGCGAACTCCATGCTCCTGCTGCTTCTTGACAATATCGGCAATAGCAGCCTTTTGCGTCGCGGCGAGCTGCTCAGAGGAGACTTGGCCAGCATCAGCTTGCTCCTGAGTGCGGGATAGTGCCTCTGGTCGGATGAGCGATCCGATGTGGTCGGCGTGGAAGGGGAGTTTTGTAACAGTCATCTTGAGGGTCTGAATGTGAGATTGAGGGTCAATTGAACATTTCGCCGCAAAGCTGCCATGATGGCTCTTTTTATCATGGGCATGATGACATGGGGTAATTTATCCAGAGAGTAAGGACCAATCATCGATCAAATGATGGTTGCGTTATGAGGTGCATGTCTCCATACAACCCCTCCCCCTCCGTAGATCTTCGGCTGCTAAACACGGCTGTTGGGATCAGGGTTAGGGTTATGGCATGGTCGAGGCCATGATGAAGAATAGAATACAGAACAAGAGGGTTTTCTGTCAGACGTCGGTCGTATTTGATATTGAAGTCGCCATTGCCATACAAGGGTCTAGAGTTACGCAAAATGAGGAGGTCAGCGCAAGTTCTTTTGGGACCTCGAAGCGCTATTCGACTTCCACCAGAGACTCATGAAGAACGAGAATGATGGAAAGCTATGATTGCCGTGACGGTAGAGTGATATAACGCCGGCTCGATGCTTTCGAGAACTAACCACAGTCAGTCAAGAAAATAAGTAAAAGACCAGTTTGTATGAAGGGCCCAGGGGTCCAAGGGTCGCAGAATTATTGCCACTGTTGATGTTGACAAAAGTTGTTTTGATCAAGGCTCTCTGGTCTCAACAGGGTCAACAATCCTTTTCAAAGTCCTGGAACGACAGTGTCCAAGCAACGTGGTAAAGGGCAAAGTCTTCTGTCTTAGTTGAAGCATACTGCGATACCAGCCCTCGCAGGAGTTCACATGCGTCAGCATATTAGCTACCAATATCGTCGGGATCGGCGTAAAATGTGTCAGATCGTACAAAAAGAAAACAAGAGATGTGAAACTTTCAAAGCAAGGGAGTCAGATTTGACTGACTCAAAAGAAATAAACAATGTATCTCTCCCTTGACGAGGCTTGGCACAATGGCCCTGCGTTATTCGAGGTAAAATAATGTCGAGCTTTTAACTTGCCACATAGGTAATTTGCAACAAGCCATCAAATTAAGCCTCCTGCTGCAGGCTTGAATAAGGCGACAAATGAGCATTCGCCCTAACATTGCAAGCGATGCCATGATACAACGGGGGAGATTAGTGACCCGTGGGCGTTCTGCACGATAGAGCTAGTCTCCGATCAAAAGCGGGAGTGGCATCAATGGCACGCTGTCAACATTCCTGTAACATCGGATGTTTATGTTATTGTCGCAACTTGAGCTTGAATTTCCAAAATTAGCATTAGAGCGGGAGACCAACAGGTAATGCTCCAGGGGCGAACCTGTAGCCACATGTTTAGCCCAATCGTCAGGCACACGAGCAGTCAACATTAACAAGTGTGTTGTGTAACAGAGGCGTAAGTCGAAACTATCCAAAGTGCACCGTACCTTGCATGAGGCCTTGTAGCACCCTAGATGCAATATCAACAGCTTGGCACAGCACCTTTTACGCCGGACGGGAGAGGCTACACTAGAAGCGTAGCTCCCTTCACTATTGTCGCCTCACCAAGGAATTAACGTTAGGCTTTAAGCTATGTTTAGTGGAGGCTTCCCCTCAACGTCATGGGCCTATGCTTTTGTGGTTCCTGTGAGTAACATTTTCTTGTGATAGCTTCGTGTAACTTGTTCATATCATGGTCAGGGAAGTTTTATTGACTTGCTAGCTTATATGAATTGGCTGATGCTAGCTTTATGTGGAAGTTCTCAAGGTTATCCCGGTGGGTTATTGAAAAGGATTACGTGAAATCGTGTAATAAATGGTCAAGTGTTGACAATTTTGCCTGCATTGAAAGGAGCTACTGTGGGGTTGATACTAACTACTGCTTAGACCTGACCCTACTTCAACAAGGAATATGGATTAAACATGGGTTTGTCCTAAGTATGCTGCTAGTTGTACGATTCATATCTGGTTGGTGTTGTTCATACGAACCCAGAATTCCAAATATATTTTTTATAATCCTGGCAGTTAGGTCCAACATTGTTTAACAACTTGGACACCCTCACAGCCGAGTGAACTTGATATATCAAAGCCTAGCAATACTTTAAATATGCAGATAACTTCTAATTAATAAGAAAACCCCGTCATTCTGAGGCCTTTCTTGCTTAGAGAAGCTATCATAAGCTTCGTTTCTAGTATTGTCGAGACTACCCTGCACTGACAGGCCAGCCCCACCCGGAAGACCGGCATCCTCCGCACAAATCATCGGCCCGCATAACACAACCAGGCTCTATTTGGATCGTGGTTTCAGTGTCTCATACCTCAGCTTTCAGCTCTCCCTTCCTAAGACAATTATTCCTCCTCTTTCCGCCAACGCAATTTCCCTCTGTGGATTTTCCAACTTTCCCCAGGACGTACTATCATGACCTTGCAAACTAGACGAAGATCAGACATATATCGAAATGCTACGCCGCTGTGTTCTTGTTCGAGATATGGAGAGCTTCTGTATACTGACACCACGAACCGTGCTAAAGAATGTTCGCATGCGGCGGAAGGGAGGAGTCTGATAAACGGTTTCGAACCACCGGCTATCTTTGCCTCGTCCGCGTGGAGCTCTAACCGCTGAAAACGTTAAAGTCACTGTTGAATTATACTCGAGTGAGTATAGTCAAAATATGGCACACCTCGGTTATTGTTTTGCTATTCTTGGTGACCAATGAAGCTCATTCTTGGCTGATAAAGATTAGCCTCTGGTCACATATCTAACGGTTCACACGGCGAAAAAACTGCCAAGAGAAAGTGTTCTGTGTGCTGTTTTGACGCATTCAGGAATGGCAACTGCGCATGCGGAGAGATTGTGATTATCTTGGTTGCCAAGTTGATATGCCGAATGCTTATTTGCCGCCGGCATCTTTTACGCAGGAGAATGGAGGAACCATCCTATTGGGTACGTCTGAAGCAAATGCTCGTCTCCTTTGAGGGATGGCCAGCGAGACTCTGCCAAGATATCAGGATGATAGTGTCTCAGTGGACAATCTGTGGCTCCCTCTGAATAGCCCGCAGTACGGACAGCAAATGAGACTGATACAATCTCAGTGTAGATATCTGGAATTTGGGTAATCTTACAACCCGAGGTGCAACAGACACAGGCACAGACTGTCAAGCAGCGGACATTTTCGACAACACCCAACAGAAACAAGCTCCCTCATGTGAGGTGGAGAGTGAGACATGTCGAGTCAGGGGCACTGCATTCTTTGCTTGTTGGACGGGAACGCCATGTCTCAACAGTCACAGTCACTCTGGACTGGACTTTTGCTTGTGCTAGGCACGATGCGTGCGTCAAGGACAGAGGGACCGACTATGGGACTATCGCTGAGGGCTTAGTCTGTGATCCGTACGAGAGGCTCATACAATCTCAGCCCGTGAAGCAAGGGACACAATCTTGTATAAAGAGAGGGCTTGGTTCCGTCCAAACTCAACTTTCTTTCCTCCCTCCTCATCAAGCAACTCAAACACCCTCGATCCCTTCGCTTACTCTTTCGAGAGCTGTTCCCAGTCGTTACCAACCAGTCATTCGCTTCCCTGAAAACCACCATCAAACCTCAAGATGCGTTACACCGAGATCCTCGCCCTTGCCATGGGCAACGTGGCCGCTGCTCAGTTCACCACCGCCCGCTTCGCCAACACCAGTACCGTCGCTACTGGCACTGAGACCGGCACCATCTCTCTCGACGTCACCGAGACTGGTACTGCTACTTCTGGCACCGCTGCTGCCACCACCACCGCCGCTGGTGGTATCGGAAGCCCTGACGGCTTCAACTTCCTCGGCTGCTTCTCATCCGAGAATGGCTTCCCCGGTTTCACCCAGTCTTACTCCAACGAGGAGAACGACTCCGAGACCTGTGCCCAAGCCTGCCTGGGCTCCAACTTCTTCGGTCTTTACGGCAACGCCTGCTACTGTGGCAGCGTTCTCGACACCTCCTCTTCTCCTGCTGTTAGCAGTGGAGAGTGTGACATTACCTGCCCTGGTAATGATGCTGAGAACTGTGGTGGCCTCAACTCTGGCTCGCGCATCATGCGCCGACAGGTCGACATCAACGTCCTTCTCTCTATCTACGTCGCCATCGGCGTGAACCCTGGTGGCGAGACTGACACCATCATCAACACCGACTTCGTCACCCAGACCCTCGAGCCCATCACCACCACTGCCACCGTCACCCGCACTGAGGACGGCGCCACCATCACTGCTACCGTCACCGAGGTCATCGCCGCCATCCCCACTGATGTCATCATCATCTGCTACGGTAACTACTGTGCTCCTCAGGTCCACTGCCCTACCTGCTCCAACTTCCAGATCGTCTGCAACGATGGTTACTGCGCCCCTGAAGAGTGCTACGACGACACCTACCACCAGCTCAAGATCTGCAACGACGGCAGCTGCCACTACGCCGACTACCAGGACGAGGAGTGCAACCAGCGCATCGTCTGCTACGGCTCCGAGTGCCAGCGTGACCAGCACTACTCCCACGACTACGCCAAGAAGTTCGTCTGCGATGTTGAGGAGAACCGATACTACTTCGACGAGTGCACTGAGGACTGCTACACCTACGAGAAGTGCTCTCACGGAGAGTGCGAGTCTGTCCACCCTCCTGTCCACCCCGCTCCCGTCCACCCTCCCAAGCCTGTCTACCCCGGCAAGCCCCCGGTTGTTGTCGTCCCTGAGCCTCAGGTGCCTTCCAAGCCCGGGTACCCTGCTCCTCCTGCTAA
>ONZP01000714.1:0-39801 GCA_900312805.1 Fusarium torulosum
GGCCTCGTCTGACTGCCGGGCTACGGGGCAGGTACAGGAACAGGAACGGCACTGTAATTTACAAGATTATGGACGAGCATCCGCTGTTGTAACTCGTGACTGGTGACACGATGGCCAACAGCACAACGCCGAGCTGTAGTCGTCGGACATAAGCCGTATGCTAGGTACCTTGGGTATCGTATCCCTTCCATTGACTTAGATCGATTATACGTGTAATGGAAATATCCCCGATGCAACACCAAGGGAGGGAAATGCTGATGCTGATGCTGATGCACCAAGGGAGTCCCTCCCTACATCGTTTACCGCTCCCGGCTTTTTTCTTGTTTGAAATTTGCATCTCTTGTCTTGTCTCCATTCCCACTTATACACATTCTTCTCGTGACTTGGTATTGACCTGACACCCTCTTTTTTCCCCCCAGTCGTCCAAACAAGGGACCGCATTTTGTGTCTCCCTTAGTTATCGACTCCACCGTGTGTCAGAGAGGTCGCGACTCTGACGGGGCCGCTGATGATGTGATGATGTGAATGGCAGGCCAGAATCGTCCAGGACCCCTGGTCCCTTCTCTTCCACCCCCTTGTCTTGTCTTTGTCTTGCCGCCCTTGTAAGTCAGCCGAACACTTTGCCTTTGCAGGCCCCCGTCCTCAGATCGTGAGCTGATTGATTGATTCTTCCTTTGCCAGGGCCAGCTTTACATTTTCTGCCCAGTGAATGCTGAACTGTCGGTTGTCAGTTACCCGATCACCAAGGATAGACGGTACAGCACATTTGACGATTATGGATATTCCCTTACCACATTGAACTGAGCTTCATCCAAGGCGGAATACAATAATAGATACGGCATGAACGCATTGGTATCAGGTGAAGACGACATTCAAGTTAAAAGCGGAGTGCAGAAGTTGGTAGGTCCCTCAGTACATGGGAATTAGTTCAGCTATGCCTTGTTTCCCCATTATTATAACAGCATCGACAACCCTGTCTGTCTGTCTGTCTGGCTGCGTTCTGTCTACTTGTTTGCTTGCTCGTTTGCCTTGCATATCTACGGAGTAACCGTGCTACGCTCTTCCTGTCTCCAATCTGCTCGTCAAGTTCTCACTGCGGTTTGGCCCTGGACCTTTGATAGCTCTTTTCGGAGCGGATATCCCTCCAAGTGGGATGGTCCCCCGTCCTCGAGTCCCCTCCCACCTCTTGACTTGACTTGATTACCATCCATTATTAAGGAAACACATCCCGGCCTCTTTTCTTTCCCTTCCATTCTGGTCTCTTAGATCGACTCGACTCGACCTTGGCCTTTGGAATTCCCGACGCTTCCATTTCCATCCTGTCCTCCCTTGACTATCTGGGATCTACAGAGTAGGTAGGTTATCTTTATCTCGATTGTCAGCCTTATTTCTGGCTCATATTTGCGCCCAATTGTCCCGGGACGGCACAATTGCTTTCTATATTGAGCACGGCTGTTTTATTATACACTACATTTTCCTTCTTATTCCCTTCCCTCGGACTGGAATCAATTTCTACATCATCTTCTCTTATCTGGGTTCTTTACTACGTACTTATTACTAGTGCCGCATTTGCATTTGCATCTGCATGTACATCTGCATCTCGTCATCTTTTTCTCTTTCATATCTCTCCAATTGACACTAACCTCCAACGTTCCAGCCGGACACCACTGGCATTGGATCGAATGCGCAGGCTAGAGATTCACTAAGACTTGACTCAAATCGAAGAGAGGTGTCAGACATTGTCAAATTCCGGCCCCTACGCGAGGAAAAGAATCCCTAGGGTCTATACGAAGCAGCGCACACTCGCTGTACAACACAACCCAACCTCTTTGCCTGCCAGCTGAATCAGACTCGCCCTGGTCTGATTTGTCCCATCATCGATCGACTCGTCAAAGAGAAGGAACCACCCAATCCCATAAGATTTGGCCAGCATCACCCCACGCCTGCACAGTACAGAAATTCAACCACACGACAACCTCACCTCGGTTTACTTTTCCCTCACCTCATCCTAATAATCAAATTTTCGTACCAGCAGAATAATATCGGCTCTTTTTCTCGATGATGCACTGAGAAAACAACACCATCCGATTCGACTCGATTCCCGTAATCTCACCGCCACATTCTCGTCGCCCTTGGCAAACGAGTCGCATCTCGAGCCATGGTCGCTGCGGTTCTTCGTTACAGCTCGATCGTCGCTGTCGACATGGCCAACTCCACGACGCCGACGCCTTTAACCACCACAAGCGTTAGCACTGGCGTCAACAACAACGCAGACACTAACACAGGCGCCACAGCTCCTGAGCTAAGCGACCTCGATTATTTCATCAATGTTTTGCATTTAACAAATGGGCGAACAGAGAACCAGATCGAGGATGATCTCGTCTCCAAAGCGAATGCTCTCGGTATCTCGAGTGCACCCGTCGCTGATAAGCGCATCACCTCAAGCGTCGAATCAGCTTCCACAGTCTACAATGCTCGAACATTTTCCATGCTTTCTGGGGGCTCTACGAGCACAGCTTTGACTACACATTCGTCTTTGTTTGGTCCTCCTACACCCGATCCAGCGCTTTCCCACGGCAGGCAATCCAAAGACTTGAACTTTACCCAATATGACCGGTATCTGGCGGTAATCGATCCTCACCACAACCACCCAAAAACAACGAGAGAACCACTTCCACCTAATAACGCTACACCGAGCATCTTTAGTGGTAAGACGAAACGCAGCTTGTTCAGCGTCAGGTCAACGTTCAAATTAAGATGGAAGAAGAAGCCCCCTCAGCCATTTCAGGTCATCTTGTACGTTCTAACACGGATCCCGACTAACATGGTCTCACAAAGCCAGAGTATACTGACTCTTGTCATAGGACCTGTGTGAGCTGCCGTGCCGACTTCAAAGGCTCCAAATCGTTACACAGTCTATCATGTGGCCATACATATTGCGATAATTGTCTAAGATCAGTTATTCACGCATCCATGTCTGACGAATCTAGCATGCCTCCGAGATGCTGTGCCCAACCGTTACCCGGATCCATCATAAGGGACCTGCTTAGTCGTGATGTCCAGCAAGAGTTTCTGAAGGCCATTGTTCAATACAGCACGCCCTGGCAAGCAAGGATGTTCTGTTCAAACCCGTCGTGCAGCGAATTTATTCCGCCGCACCAAAAGTTGGACCCAAAGTATCCGTCCAATGTAACTTGCCGCAAGTGCAATACGAGGGTCTGTCTCGTGTGCAAGCGTAATGCGCACCCCACAGGAAAGGACTGCCCGGAAGATTGGGAACTAGATCAGGTTATCAAGACAGGGGGGAAAGCCGGCTGGAGACGGTGCTACAAGTGTCACAACTTGGTCCCATTGGAAGAAGGAAGCACACGCATGACCTGTCGGTGCAAAGCCCAGTTCTGCTACACCTGTTGTGGAGTATGGGATGCCCATACTGGATGCCCTAATGACTGCGATAGAGACGAAGAGATGGGGCGAAGGAAAAGAGAGGAGCACATTCAACTTGCAGAGTACGAGGAAGAGAAGGCTGTCCAAGAAGCTGCCGCAGCAGCAGCGTCTATCGAACGACTTGAGGCCGAGGAGCGAACAAGGAATAAGGTTGACTTCTCTAACCTCGCCGAGATGCAGCAGGAAGAACAGAGACGATTTCTCGAATTTGCTGAACATGGCAAAGAGCATATGCGAATCCGGTTTGCCGAGCAGAGGAAGGCGATGATAAAGCAACATGCCGAGGATGAGGAAGTAATGAAGGAAAAGCATGCCAAGACTATCAGTCAACTGGAAGACCGACAAGTCGCTGCCGAGATGGATCTCCGGAACACCTTGGAAGCAAGTGCGCGGAGCGTCAATATTCGATTGAAGCACATGGAAGCTTACTGCGATGGATTAGGAAGGAACAGCGGAAGCTCAAGTCCTGACTCCAACAGCCCGCATCAACGTGTGGTTACCGAACGCGATCTTCGAGAACTGGGTCAGCAGTACAACATTCGCGATGGCATGGAAAGGTCACACCAAGCCAAGATCAACGTTATGAGAGACCGCCAGGCCAAACGCATGGAGGAACTCATTGATCGACAGGAGACCGAGTACGAAAACTTTCTCAACCGGAACCGCGAGGAACTCGACGAATTGACAGCTCAAGCGGTTCAGGAGGGAAACGCATTGGCTGCCACATTCTCAGCGCGAAAAGTCAAGCTTGTACGTCGATGGGAGCTGGCCATTGAGATCCTACGCAAAGAGCTTGAAGATCAAGATGGTGTCAAATATGCTCCAATTCCCACGCCAACGTGGCTAGAGGCGACGGTACAGGCACTTTCTTCACTCAAGTAAGAACAACTGAAACATTTTCACGACAACATCGCACGAAGCATAGCACCACTATCCCACGATTACGTTCATGACCGCTTGTGTCATTCGATTCGTCTTCTTTACACGATGAAAAACACTATTGCGGCTTATTTATTTATAATCCCTGTTTCACTACATATATATTTCTTTACAGCATGATATCAGGCCTACCAGCCATGGGAAGCGGATGACTTTTTGGACATGTCTCCGCCGGGTTGACTTTTCTTTGGAGTTGCAAGCATTTGATCGAAAGCATCGGCATAGATTCTTGACCGCCGTTTTGTTTCTACTCTACAATTATAGAGTGGGCTGAGGAGGACACGAGCTCATTTTGACATGATGCTCTATTTGCGACTATGTTTATACCCTAACATGAGCCTTGATGAAGCAGATATACTGGGATCATAGAAAGATGGAAGGGGGTTATCAACCTCTGTAGACTTGGATTTCGCACTGTTCTGGGTAAGGAATCAGGTCTCACGACAGTTGTTCGAGGAGGTCTAGACGATAGCGTTATACCCCGGACCTGATAGATCGGGTTTTAATGACGAATCGAATGAACGAACCATATCATGGATTTCAAATATGTCGTGGATATGATACATCTTGTGAACATTCTCTGATCAGCACCTTGCAACGCCCTATCAACATGATATCGTGCTAGTAGACGTTATGAGCAAGACTCGGAGAATTATGAGATTATGAAGTACTTGACCAGCCGAGTTTGTGTAACACTACACATACCTATGAGACCTTGAGGTATCAATTGTCAATCAACATATGTGAAGGGCTGACGTTGACGTTCAACCCTAGCTTCTTGTTACACCCTTCATATATCGGTTGTACAATATCGAGCCCACAGGGGTGGACTGATCTTCGCCGTGAGTCCCATTTGGTCTGCTTGTCAGGGCTGGGGTGGCATCGTCAAAGAGTGGCAAACACCTATTGCGTATCGGAGACTTTGTTCCTTTCCCTTCTCTTCTCTTCCCTCGTCAACGTGTACAGTATCTGTGTTTTACATGGGTAGATATCGAGGGCTCAGACCGTCGTACGAACCCCCCAATGCGGGTGTTGTTGTTTGTTTACGGCTGTGGCTGCATGCTCATCTTTATTGTTTTAGAGACCAAAGCGCTCGCTTCGGCAATTCGAGTAAGCTTTCAATAGTCCCGTACGCGTATCCTTTGCTGGGATACAAGAAGCCAGGATGTTGTATGAAACATCGACTCTAGCTTGAGGATTTGCAGCACTAACGTTAGCTGATTTATAAATAGGAGGAAGCTATGTCTGGGCAGTGCCCTCAAAGTTTCAGAGAATCGTATTGTACGTATTCTCTGTTGGCAGGCAAGGGTATAGACTCTTTTTAAGCATATATGATAGATCAATCGTGTAGTAGGAGTTTGGTCAGCAGGTGCTGTTGTCGTGGATTGGGATATATGTATGTAAGCAGCAAAGCACCATCGCTTGGCTCTGCAGATATGGACTGCATAACGCTACGGAGGGGCCGTAGGTTGCTTGTTTGGGCTAGACATTGGTTGTCGTTTGATAGTTGAGCTAATGCTGGCGCCCGCAGCCAAAGAAGGGCGTGTCTCAACGGTCCAAAGAACCCTTGGAGGAAAGATAGTGGAATGGCCACTCAGCGGTGATACGGTCGATGAAGTGCCATGCGCCATGCCAGTTCGGCAGAACAAGGCAAACCCGTGATAACAAAGTAATAAGGGTAAATAGAATAGATGAGGTAAATAATAGGCGTTTGAGAAACTGCCGTCAGCCGTTGTGGCTTTTAAAACTGTCCAACTTGCTGCCAAACACGTTGCTAAAAGAGTGGGTTAGGGTACGTAAGTTTGCGATCCAGAACTTATTGTCCTGGGTAAGTAGCGAGTAAAAGCCTGTAATAGGAATTGAATACTTAGACCCGTTTCATCGGAGGGGTTTGAGGATCCAGTGATAGTTAAATAATGATTACTTGGGACTCATGAATGAGCGAACAAACAATGCCTAAGATGATCTCGTCGAGGTGAAGCCCGCACTGAAGTTGAGGTTATCCAAGCTAACGGCAGGGTTCCCGTCCACTAGAGTCAATTGGAAAGACCCCTGGACTCGCTAAAGAACTGCCCGTAAAGAACCTGAACCCACCTATGGATGAGACCTAAAAGTAAAGACTTTTGGTTGGTGACGCCCCCTTCCTTGGAACCTGACAAGACCTCACTCAGCCACAATCAGCCCAATTTGTGGTTCCATCCATTGCTGAGCCAGTCTGTTCCTTTCCATTCCCTCTCCACTGGAACCAACTGATCCCCATATTCATCTCCATCTCCATCTCCATCCCGTCTCCATTTCCATTTGCATCTGCATCTCATCTGCCAGTTTCCCTTATTAATTACAAGGGGCCTCTAATTTGAATCCTCCCCCAAAACGTTTCGTGTCTTCTTTGTGTTAAGTTATATGGGCGCGTATTCGTCTGCTCTGCTCTACTCCAGCTTCCCCGTGCCCTCCCCGCCGTTCATCATTTCCGAAAGCCCGTGCTGCCTCGACGACAATCGGCCCAGTCAATCCCTGGTACCGAATCAGTGACCCCCGCTGCGGATTGCGAAGCTCTCCCCCATCAGAACCCAAGAAACCCAAGCCTCCTCCCGCAGGTTTCTCAACGTCACCATCACTGTCGACGCCTCGGCGCAATCTCTCTCTACAAGCTTTTCTCGTCGTTATTGCCGCTGTTATTCACGAACGCTTTGTGGCTGCACCACTTCCTGCCCAATCGCTGCTAAACGACCTAGCTAGCAATAAGGAATGTGAGCATCCGAAACAACCAAGTCAGGCACACATAAAACTTTCCAGCAAATACTCGATAATTATCAGTACATAACCGCGCGAAACCTTCTTATAACTTGCGCTCGATACCATGAACGACTACCACTCGTCGGCGAACGACGCCTTCTCTCCCCAACATGAGCGCGACCGATCTGGCAGCACATCTTTTGGCAATCTCCCCGTGAGCCCTCCGGGCCCTCCGTCTGATCATGGTGGTGCTGCGGTTGATGATGCTGGGATCAAAGATCAGAACCTAGATGGCGATAATGCTTCTCCTACACAGGCTTCGGGTCCATCAGGTGCGAATTCTGAACAGCTGAAGCAAGTTCAAGACGTCTTGTCCTCCGAGGTACGATCGACCTATTATAATCAACGATATACTCGGTCTTGGGCCATTTGCTAACGGCATCTTATAGATTGGCATCCATACGCTTCTAAACCGCCTTAAACAGAGCATAGCTTCCGCAAAGGTGAGCAATTATTCCGGTTCTAACCATCTTGGCATTCGCCGCCATTCGCATCGCTAACTTGTAATTCTCCAGGAATTCGCATTGTTCCTCAAGAAGCGATCCAGCCTCGAAGAAGACCACGCCAATGGCATCAGGAAACTTACTCGCACCACTCAAGAAGTCATGCGCCGACCCGACCACCGCCAGGGCACCTTCGGCAGCGCATACGAAGCCATGGCGAGCACCCACGAACGCATGGCTGAAAATGGAATTGAGTTTTCCAAAGAACTGCATCAGATGCACGACGAGCTTATGGAGCTTGCTGGTGTCGCTGAACGCAGCCGTAAGTCTTGGAAGCAGAATGGTTTGTCCGCCGAGAATAAGGTAGCAGAGATGGAACAAACCATGCGCAAGAGCAAGGCCAAATACGACTCTCTCGCCGAGGACTACGAGCGAGTTAAGACTGGAGAGTCGCGCCAGAGCGGCAAAATGTTCGGTCTCAAAGGCCACAAGTCAGCCCAGCAGCACGAGGGCGAGCTACTGAAGAAGGTTCAGGCAGCTGATTCTACCTACCATGGACACGTCCAGTCGTTGCAAGCTGAGAAGGCTCAACTTGTTTCAACAACACGTCCAGAAGCCATTCGATCGCTCCAAGACTCAATCAAGGAGATTGATGCAGGCATCTCATTGCAGATGCAGAAGTTTGGTATGTCATGCTCTGATGATATCCACTATGCGACTACAACTCACATATTCTCTAGCTTCTTTCAACGAGCGCCTGTTGTTAAGCAACGGTCTGAGTGTCAGTCCCATACATGGTCCAGGGGGTCAAAGCAGCTCCTCTCAACGCAGTCTGCGACAAGCCGCTTCCTCGATTGATAACGAGAAGGACTTGAATGACTACGTAACGGCACAGCACAGAAGTGTGCCTCCTAACGCTGGTGAGATCAAGTATGAGCGCAATCCAGTAAGTAACCTTGCCAATGAGGAACCGGTATCGCAAATAACACCATTCGTAGGCTCTTAACCCTCCTGGCTCCAGCGGCCAGCATGTACCAGGTGGTCCTGTCCAACAGCCTGCAGCTGTTTTGCAGTCACCAGTATCACAGACACCACCTCAAGGGGGCTTCTCTGGACCTCAACCTCTTGGTCCAGGATCAAGGACCAGCACTCTTGGTCTTGGTCCTATCACCGGCATCACTGGTGGTGATTCCTCATTTCCACCTTCTGACGACCCTCGCCCATTTTCACAGCCCCATAATAGGAGCTTCAGTCAAGGAAATATGCCGGTACAACAGAGCGGTCCAGGCCAACAATTTCCTGGTCGGGGTCCTAATCAGCAAGCACAGGCACCTGGTCCACGATATGGCAACGGTGGTTCTTTCAGTTCAGCTGGCCCGCCTCAGCTGGGAGCTCTGCCATTCCAACCCAGCGGCTCCCCTCCTCAGCAATCAGGCCCTCACCAAGCTCCCCACGAACGCACGGGTAGCGGTGCCAACCTGAATCAAGGACCCCCAGGTGCTGGACGATCGCCGCCTCCTTACGGGATGTCTAGTCACCCACCACCTGGACCTGGGCCTGGGCCTGGGCCCGGGCCTGTACCCGGAGCTGGGGCTTCTGGTCCTTCGAAGCCAATGTTCGGTTTACCACTGAGCCGACTCTATGAGCGCGATGGTTTGGCTGTTCCTATGGTTGTTTATCAGTGCATCCAGGCGGTTGATATGTACGGCCTTAACGTGGAGGGTATCTACCGTCAATCTGGCTCCATGACACACATCCAAAAGCTTAAGAACATGTTTGATACAGGTACGTTTTGTTAGGCTTGGTAGAAGAATGGAACTAACTGTATCGCAGAGTCTTCCAACCCGGCTCTCGACTTTAGGAACCCCGAGAACTTTTACCATGACGTCAACAGTGTTACTGGCCTGTTGAAGCAGTTTTTCCGTGATCTTCCTGACCCGTTGCTTACTCTCGAGTACCATGACAGCTTTGTTGCTGCTGCTAGTACGTTCTTCTTATTGTCTGTGTGGTCAACTAGAGCGATGCTAACTAATACGCGCAGAACAAGACGATGATACACTCCGCCGTGACTCTCTTCACGCTATCATCAACAGCCTTCCTGATCCCAATT
Source organism: Fusarium torulosum (assembly GCA_900312805.1). NCBI lineage: Eukaryota > Fungi > Ascomycota > Sordariomycetes > Hypocreales > Nectriaceae > Fusarium > Fusarium torulosum. The sequence goes on from ONZP01000714.1 coordinate 9,736, forward strand.
ACGCTACTCTGCGTGCCCTCACACTTCACTTATGGAGGGTGATGGATAATTGTCACGTCAACCGTATGAACTGTCATAACCTCGCCGTCATTTTTGGTCCAACTCTCATGGGCACTGATCCCAGCACCGCTATCGCTGATGCGGGCTGGCAGATCAAGGCCATCGACACCATCCTGCAAAACACGCTGCAGATCTTTGATGAGGATTAGACTTGCATTAGACCGCTTTACGTTGGTTAAGAGGTCTTAGTGGTTAAATCTTGTTTGAAAGAGAAGAGAAGTGCGCCTGTTTCTGTCCATATTGGTTGTTTTTGTGTTGCATGGCGTCTTGTATTTAATGCATGTCGGATTCTTTGTATGCTTGGAATTTAGTGTAAGACTATTACTGGGCGGCCAACTTGAGCGCATCTTTCCAATTCCGTGCATCTTATGCGATTCAGTCGTTTATTTAGGTGTGATACTCTGTTATCAACGGACTTACCAGTATAAATGGTTGGCCCGAGAGTCTCTAGGGTAGTAGATACGATTGGAAGACAAGATTCATTCCCGTTCCAGACAGAGAATAATACGACGCATGTATGATAATTGTCTTCTGGGTACTTTGATTATAAGCGGTCTATCATTGTCTTGTATGTTTCTTTATCCCATACATGTGCTTGATACTACAGAGTAAGCTGTTTGGTATGACACCTGACACTTACCTCTCTCGATTCGATCCAATCTATTTACATACATTGTTCCAACGACATGAGTTCTAGCTTAAATAACCAGTAACAACTCTTTCTGGAAGCCGATGTATCTGATTTGCTCATACTTCGCTTGCGAATAGTTAGTAGAAACGATATCACGGTTTGCGAGCACCTTCTTTCACATAAAGTTGAGCTTGGCTCGAAACTTGACATTCTTATTGCGTAAACTGTAGCTTGACTCTCAACCAATTAGCATCCGGTATGGTGTAGTGGCTAACATTTCGCGCTCTCATAATCTGAGAGATCAGTTCCGCGGAGCCCAGGGTTCGATTCCCTGTACCGGAGATTGTTCGTTAGCTTTTTTGTCCTTCACCTTGTTGAAGGTCGACAGAAGAGAGGAGAGGGTGAAAGTCCACTCACTAATGGCATCCATCATCAGGTGGGGGAGAAAGAAGTACATACGACATACATGTGTGTGATATAGACTATTTACTTAGCTATAGTTTCGTGCAAAAGTTCCGAACTTTTGCACGCCCACTGTAGGTTGGTTTCACCTTGTATTTTTACCTAGGCAATCGCTATTTATCTGTCAGGATTAACTAACTGCTATCTATGCACGAACGATGTTCAATTTTCTCAATGTTAATCGTTAAGTAAATTGTGTAGCTTGATAACCGTTCTGCATAGTAGTAGATAATAATATTGTATTCAAAAGCGGAGACAGTGAGTCGTAGAGAACCTAACACATCATGTAATAAGTAGATCTAGACCACCTTAGTATTTAGTAAAGCAACATCACTTTGAACGTTCCGAGGCACCCAGTAAGATCGCGTGGAATCAAGTGACTTGATTGGAGCTCTCTATGTATGCTATGCACTCCAATGAGTGATACAAAAAAAAAAAAAAAAAAAAGAAATGCAGCGAGCCTTGCGCCCTCTCATTTCCTCATCAACACTCCAAAATCCGATGTCTTTCATACATGATATATGCCAAAGTATCGTGCGTGTTCTGTGCCCGACGTATCATCAACCGTTTCACCAGTCCTCTTTGAACGCAGCGCCATGCAAAAACACAGAACGATATCCCAAAGCAAAGGGACGAGCAAACAACAAATAAAAACGATGAAATGCCCCTGAAACAAAGAAGAAAAAAAGAAAACGATGAGACCCGAGAATGTACCATGCCCATGTAGCCCAGAATGAACAATAATAAGAATGATATCCGGTTTGCAGTGCATATTAACACTCGCGCAAAGATGTCTGGGTTCCGTAATAAGGGTATAGCCGTGAAAGTAAGGAAAAGAGAACCCAGACAGAGTCGGAAGTATGGTGACGTAAGGAATAAGTCGTGTAGTATACACAGTGTGGTGTAAGATGTCAAGAAGCCTTGACATCAATAGTTTATGTGGTAATAGTTGTGGTGAAATAGTGTTGGCCTCGAATATATCACTGGAGCTTGATGGCCTCGAAGAGACCTAAACTCAAGCTTGTGTCGTTTTCACCGACGTTAGGGGTTGGCTCACTAAGCACCTCCCAGCGCCGAAGAATAAAGGGACTGAGGCGTTCTTGAACCAGTGGTCCAATACCATATTGCGCACCCATGCCGCGAGCGACAGCACCCTGAGCTGTCCCTGCCTTCTCCCGGTGGGAGAGCATGAGGTTATCTGACAGTGATGGCGGCAGTGAACTAAAGAGGTAGTAAAGCCGAGGGTCAGATGAGGTTCCTTGATTAGGTAGTCCACCTGGTGTCAACAAGATTGTCTTAGCACAGTTGGCCCGCAAATCTTCAGGAAGCGCGTCCACAAGTAGAATCGCAATATCAAAGACCTGCTGGGCGAGTGAGCCAACTGTAGCGGGCGGTAAGGTTTCCAGCTCAAGCAGTAAGCCACATAAGACAAGAATGATCCGGGCTCGAGTGTCGTGAACAACTGGGATAGGAGGCCGTGTCGCCGATGTGGTTGGAAGCGGCGCTGAAGGGGGCTCAGAAGATAAACTGTGGAGGGTTACAAAGCGAAGCATTGCAGGCAGCCAGTGTTGTAGTACTGCAGCATGACAATGCGGGCGTTCCTGAGGCCCTGCAGCAATGATCTCCCACAGGTCTGTCAATTTCTCAACCATTCCCAGCGACAGCTGTGCCATCTTAGGAGGAGCCTGCCCCGAGATGATAGCCTCCACTACTTCTAGCAAATTCTCGGCCATGCGCAGTGACTGTCTTGATCCAGTGTCGATGAATTCAGGCGCCTTCAACGAAGGAATCAAGTCAAGAAAGCCGGTTTGAGCCTGACTCTTGAGGTGCTGAGTAATATCATCGCTCAAGCAAGGCAATAGGCTAGTCCACATGATGTTGCCCGCCTCGATCGCTCGGTCCATGGCCTTGGCGAAGATCTCGAAGCGGGATGAGCCCTGGTCTTGCCCATCATTTGAGTTAGGCTGCGGCAAAGACAAGTCCAGATTTAGCTTGAGCTGGCAGAACGGAAGGGTTAACTCATTAGCGATCTGCAAGATATGATCAAACGAGATCTGAGTATCCCCACTATCTCCAGGAATGAGAAGTTTGGTGGTCACTTTGCGCACGAGACCCACGGCTTCAGCAGGTAGAGACTTGATGCCCAGAGCATTTGAAACGGCGGAGGAATCCACTAGCACAAGAGTTCGTAACGTCTCAAGTAGACTCTCTTGGCAAGCAGGGTTATCAAGAGGAAACTCGACACCGTTGGCTTGAGTCCTCAAGGTCGAATACTCCAATAAACCATTACGAACAAGGTTCAAAAGGCCTTTGGACTGCTCAAACTTGGCACATTTCTGCTCTGTATGGAACCTATACCTTTCTTCTGCTGAAAGTCCTGTCGCCGCAGGGAGTGGCATAATCACAAGCTGCAGAAGCTCCTGTAGGTATGTCGCTGGGCCATGTTGTCGCATTGAAGGATCGGAAGGCGAGCTCTGAAGGCTGGCGGATGGCGGGCTGGCGGTGCTCATAATGATAGGCATCGCAAGACATCCTGTGCTAACAAGAAGTGGAAAAAGACTGGTAAGAGGAGATCGGCCAGACATGGATCGGATGTGACTTGTCCAATCTGTCATGAGTTTATCGAAGTGGTGGGCATCGAACACTCGTATTCTCGCAAGTAATGTAGCAAATACTCGACGCGTATCGTCTTCCTTCAACCAACCTCGCTCGAGCGCGGGGATTATCGTCCTGAAAAGTTTGTTCATTGTTGGAGGGTCCAATCGTGTTCCACTGGATAGCGTTTTCTCAACATCCTCCGCCAACTCGTTTTCGGCGTGTTGAGCAGGGGCTGCCACAATGTCGGATACTGGTGAGCATGCATCAATTGCATTGTTGCGGTCGCTTTGGAGCAACTCTTGACGTAGTTGGGATGCAATAACTTCATGACCAGCCATGCGTTGGGCGAGACTCGATAAAGCTGCGAGTAACGGTCGTGGAACTATCCCTTGCTCATCGTTCATCAACTTGAGGCGCTCGACCAGGCTGTTAAATAGGCCGTCTGCACTACCCAAGGTTGAGAAGATTTGTAAGTTTGAATGAACAGTATCAGCAACGGATGCTAAGACGTCTGAGTCGGCGGTCTTGGTACAAGCTGCAAGAATATCGGACAACATGGCGTAATCTTCGGCTATCTCCATGATGGATCGGATGGAATTGTACATGCTTAGAGGTAGAGTAGCGTGATTCTTGGAAGTAAGCTGTCCAGTTAGCACATCGCGCAGATGTGCACCAATGCTGCTCCTAAGAGCACTACTGCTGCTACCTATCCGTTGAAGTAGCTTCTTGAGGGACATAGGTTTTCGTTCTGATAATGGGTCGCCTGGCGGCAAAGGGAGACCCACAGTATGCCTAACATACTTGATTGCATTGGCAATATCCTGCTCTTCCTCAATGATAGAGTAGTTGCCAGCTCGTCTAAGCAGGTTCCCTCTTTCAGCCCTCTTCTTCTCGGACAAAGCGTGAAGTGGTAGCTCAACTAACAGCCTACTAGAACAGGGACCGAAAACAGGATCGATTTCTGCTTCGTTGTGATAGCCACCCCGAGCAATAGTCCATTGCATATATTGGGAGACAGAAAAGTGACCGGTCCTAACAAGTTCCGTAACAAGATGATACACAAGGTTCTTCCGTGTGTTGTCCTGAATGGCGATAGTGTCGAGGGTCTCGAGAATGGGCGTTGTAGGGTTTACACGAAATTGACTCCATTGTCGAATCAAACGGGCCGCCGCATAAACCTTTGCTAAACCTGGGCGATGGAATGAAGTTGCCCACTCAACGACTGTCTTCATTATTAAAGGCTTATTCTCGCTTGTTTCCCAACATTTCGCCGCCAGATGATGGTCGTTACATTCCTTTAGAGAAGCATCAAGCAACTTTACTAGCTGACTTCGGCCAGCAGGAGGAGAAGCAGTGCTAGACACGACCAACCGAGAGTTTCGTGAGTGGATCGTATGTAATGCTTTCCGAGTTGGTTCATGATCCGAACGCAAAGAGGCCTGTAGCGTGTCTTTGTATCGAGGCCAGGCGCCTGGGTTGATAAAGCTTTCCGGGTTGGTCAGAACCAGTGTCCCGAGGAGGGTTGATAGTTTACTAGAGAGTTGTACAAGAATATCCTGGTCGGGGTCGTTGAAGATCTGGTTTGGTTAGCCGGAAAGTGGGACAGAGCAGATGCGTGAAAACGTACCACATGCAAATGGCTGAGAAGGGCAAAAACAAGCCGGCGCCCGTACTTGCGTGATCTGAGAAGGTCTTTCCAGTAAATCTGAGCTATTAGCAGCCACATAGGAATTCGTGACTGGAGGCTGTTCTCGATGCCAGATACAATCCAGTCAAGGTAATGATCTCGATCTAATAACTGCTCGGAGTAGAGGTTCGTTGCTAAACGAATGCTGCAAAATTGTCAGTGGTCGCTCTGTGCCACTTGGGGAAACTGTACTTACGCATATGTAACTCGGTTCTTCCAATCGTTCTCAGCAAACCCAGCAACGACGGCGTCGACAAACTGCTCGACAAAAACAGTCCAATCGCGAGCCCACTTGATTTCACCACCCATGACAAAGGCACCGTTGACACCCTTTCTCTTCAACCCTCTTATCTCATTGGCACCAACGCACTTCGCCAACCAAACAGCTCGCTCGGCGGGAACATTTTTGTTCAAGCACTGATCCAGTAACGTTCTGCCTCGGATACCATGAGGAATAGTTCGACTGAGACGTCTCAGGGATATCGCTGGGTTAGCAAGATCCTTAAGCCAGACCTCTCTTTTTGTATCGGTAAGTGTAACTCGTGGCGGTGGCTTGAACGTTGAAGGCGCCGTGATCTGACCTCGATGTCTGCGCTGATTCAACACACCCATAAAAATAGTCGAAAGAGCATTTAAGCCTGTCTTTTGCTTTAGGGCAGGGAAAATAGCGAGCTTGGCGGAAGAAGTTTCGGGGACATTCAAGTTCACCTTGTCCCATGTTCCTTTAGTGATAGCTTCGCTGCTCCACTCGTCTTCGTGATGCTGCCCATGCCAAGGAAAGAAATCGGCGTATCCAGAGTTGAGACCTTTACTAAAAGGATCGATGGGGTTTCGGACAGTCGTCTCGGCTCGGTTGGCTGAAAAGTATCGGGGCGCAAGAGATGGGATCTCAACAGTGTACGGTTTTGGTCGTGCGTCCTTCTTTGCTGGCGCGGGCGCTGTCGTCGTAATTCGAGGAGCGGATCTGGGTTGCGAAGTTACAGGCCTGCGTGTAGGCATTGGCATCATAGTTGAGCTTGCGCTGCCGCTAGCGGCTGGGCTGCCGGTCATCGCTTGAAAGGGGTCGGAGTTTGGTATTCGCGATGGAGTAAGCGATTGTGGCGATTCGGTCGTCGGTAAAGAACCGGCAGAGGCATTATGGGATAGCTCAAGTCGGAGACGTGAGCCTCCCCTTCGTGGTGTTGTATTATAACGGTTAGGAGTGGCGTCGGCGGCGTCGGCGGTAAGATCGATGAATGATGAGTCTTTGCGAACTGGTGAGGCGGGTGCAAACTGCTGCTGGTGGGATAATGATCGCTGCGGAGGAGGACGCTGGACAGGTAACGACGATGAGCTCACGGAACGCTGAGGCGGCCGCGGGTGGGCGCCCATGGGGGTCCGCGAGGTCATTTCTGAATTGAGGGCGGAGGCGCCATCCCGGAAGATCTAAACAAGGGATATGTTGAATTATGTTGGAGTTGGTGAGTAATCGCAGCAGCGCGGTCGCTAGAAATCAGACGGCGATGTCCTGCGATATTGCGTAGCGCCTCGAAGTACCGGATACTCGATGTCGAAATGTCGTCCAGGTTTGCGTTGCCCTATCGCGTGGTCGCCGATGACTCGAGAGTAATGTAATGTTTGATGGACCAGCCGCGCAATCCGAAAAGGCAAATGTGGACTGGTAATCAACGTGATTCGGATATCGGGGCTCGATCGTTGCCCGTGCGTTCTATCGTTCCTCAACTATCACCACTATAGTCGTTGTTGTTCCCAATCAGGACAATATGACAACGCACGCGAATGAGCTCGCTGATGAATAGGTAAAGTCAAAGTTTAAGGAGAAGGAAGACGAATAAACAATATTGTCAAGATGGCGCAAGTATGTACACGAGCGGCACGGAACCCCGACCGAGAGCGGCAACGTTGATGGATTACAGAGATGTGGATGGGGTCAGACGGGGCGAGGTAGGTAATGTAGGTCGACTGTAGAGTTAAACGTTAGAGTGAGGCAAGGTGCAAGGCAAGGTAAGGCCAAGGTTGGCAAGGCAGGTTGGTACTGGGCCTATGGGCTAACTTAAAAAGGCCTTCAGGATAAATATGGAGACGCGAGGGGGGTGGAGTTTTAGGTAGAGGTTACCACGGAGAGATTGCCATAGTGCTCCGATGGGAGGGCTTTTGCGTCAGAGGCTCCGCAATTCACTATATTCGCAAAGTAGCGATGACTTTACATGGATGTTCCCCCCCCATCCGGGCTCTCAGCCGTCGCTTGGTCGGTCCCTTGAGAGTCGTTTTACGATGGAACCCTGCTCGGACATTTTGGTCTTTCACTCGAGAACGAGACTGTGCGGGCCCTGAAAGGCTAAAACACACTCCGGCTACGGCTGCGGATAGGGACGAACTGGGCCCTGGGATTGGGATTGGGGAGCCAATTCCATTACATGAAGTGTATTAGGGAAGTCGGAATTTAGGATGATGATGATTGGGGGATATCTGGGAATTGGGTGGCGAAATCCTGTGTTAGATGACTCGTGGGGTGGTGGCCCCAGGTCAGAACCCTCAGATAGATATCCTAAACAAGAGACACACTGCATAGCGCTGTACCTTATTAGCTGGAATATCCGGGTGAATGGTCTCAAAAAATGAAGATACAGAGACGGGCGGTTTGAAGGTGGAATCGCTCAGGTCACATCAGATTGCATAACGTCGTTTGTGCTATTCGGGAGTTACGGCTGGCTATAGCTTGGCGATCTAATAACATTACAGCCCCCAGCCAAAAGCCATCGACCCCGCTTGAAGGCACACTCAATCGCACAGCTAAGATCGCAAGGAAGCATTTGCCTCGTGGAATGTGCGTTATCTATTGGTGATGTTCAGCGCTTGGAGAGTTGGTGCTGGGTGAGAGGCCTCAGACTGTTGAACTGAGGCGTACAGTAGTGTTGTCGCTTTCTCCAGGGGCGTTTACTGCAACTAGTCTACCAGACTGCTTAACGGACAAAGAGTTTCTCCTCTACCCAAGCTTGTCTTGGTCTTTTGTGCTGATTGATCCATGTCTGTACAACATGGCTGCCAGCTACGATTCGACCAACCATGTAAAGGAACCTCACCAGCCATCATTTCTCAGAATGTTCCTCATGACGGCATCCAGTCCAGACAAATCATCTCTATTCGTTTCCTATCACCTTTCAGCCCTCAACTAACTACGCCAGGCCCACACGATATTGGACATTCTGATGTCCATCATCGTCCGTCATCCAAACAACTAATTTACCACGCAGAGTTTATCTACCAGTCTTAAGCTGTTGCTAAGAATCAATCGATAGTTCCCCATTCAAAATCTCGTTCCATCAATAGAGTGGCCAAGCCATGGTCTGTGTTCCCACCCACAATACACAATAGGTAAGTCTCAATAGCTCACCCATATCCCTTGGCCCTTGCTCCTCTTTTCCCTCTTTTCCCGGCGAGATGGACATTGAAACTCCGGAGAGGGGACGAACATCGCACCGATGAAAACGTGAGATGTCTAGACTAATGCTTGTTGCAAGCCACTTCGCAAGCCCCGATGGTTAGTGTAGCGTCGAGAACCTCTATGTCAACCATTGGACGCTACAGCATGTACCACAGTAAACATATCACCACCAAGGCCAAACAAAACAACAGTTCACTTTACTAGGCAGTAAGAACAACAACACTATCGTGGATGAACGGAGTCACTCTTTAACCCATGATGAGACAGCTCCATAGTCTGGATCATGGGGTTCGGTCTGGTGCTATTAGCTCACTACAGCCGCAGCTGGCTAGCTTGGCATGCGATTCGCTTGATGGGCCCTGCGTTTTGTTTGCGTTGCTTTGCGTTGCGGTGTGTGCAGCGTGCGGAGAAGAGTCCCGTAGATACGGGGCCACTAGCTTATCAGACCACGTCTGAACCGCCGACATCATCCATCTGCAGGGTAAAGCCTTTAGACATGTGTCACAGCTGGCTTTGAATGCTTCTGATTTATGTGAGAGATATAGTTAAACTACTCAACATTGGCAGCTTATTCACGAGTGTGATCAGTAACTATCTGTCTTTAATAGCCATCGAGGTTGTTTGTTACTGAACCCAGCCGCTTTACAGAGCGGAACCCTCCCCAGCCTTTTCCGTCGGGATCTTACCCCGGGCCGAGTTCCTCTCGAGAGAGCCTGGAGTAATTGGTTGAATCGGAGGAGCACCAAAAGTCAATGATTCCGAGAGATCACTGTGATTAGGACTTGGAGGACTCAACAACTTACAAACCTTCCCTTTTGGGGAGACTATCTATTCGTGACACGGTAATGTTGTTCCGTAACAACGCCTCTTTGTATGCACCATCCCGTAATTCGTTGTGCTGAGCCGTTCCTAATGTCCCTTTGGCTTGTAGATCCGTTGTGCCCCTGCACTGAGCGGGCGTCTTGTGTGAATCAAGTAGACGACTCAAAGTTCCTAAGACACTTTACTATGCAAATGAGAATTGATTGAATAAACAACAATGAACCGAGGCTGATGAACTCGCTCAATCACATGACGGTTCAAAGCATCTCGGGTTCATTAAAGGTTTCGCCATGATACCAAGTCATATCTCTTGTAAAAAAGAATTATACATTCTGACGCAAGTTTCAATATGAAAGTTGAAACTTATGCGCCTAGAAACTCACACACAATTAACGCAAGGAATCGGATCGCCCGTAGCCCGCCGGATCAATCCACTCAGCTGCGCCATGCAACCCACCACAATTTCTCCAGCGCAGCACGACATCCCGTAGGCACTTGTCCCTTCGAGCCCTTGCATCAATCCCGTCCAATTCGTCTGAGCGCACGGGAACAAGGACGTGCTGTTCTTTCTAACGAGCCGCGGGTTGTTGCAGGTTGAAGAATTGGCCAACTTTGAGCCAAGAATCCAGCTGTTGGATGCGAGTGGCTGACCTGACCACACCACGCGGCGCGGGTTGCCAAACGTGGATGCCGTGTGAGACCGACATGGTTCATCATTGTTGACAACTCCATAGACTGTGGACTGTAGCACAGCAAGTAAGCCAAGTGAAACAGGACATGTACTACGTCGTACGTATGCAGTAGGTATTCAACATTGGTCGATTCGGCTATCTGTGTCTAGTATTCAAGGGACCTCCTTGACAGAACGCTTTGATATGCCGGCGTTAAGTGCGACGATAATGCTGTGCACAAAGGGCCTGTGCTACCCTATCAAATGGTTGCCGTCCATAATAGATATTTATGTAGTTGTGCAATTTCAACTACTCCTCCCGTGCAAACAATCAAGATCGCAATAAAAGTCCAAGTATAGCCGCCTACATTCATATGCAAAAGAACGTCTCCGCGCAAAACTTACCCTCCCCAACTATAAAAAGAGTGCATCATCGGGGTTGGATCATACCATCATTACAATTCTCCAGCAGTACTGACTGACCACTCGCTCCAGCCTCTCTCCTCACCGGAAAGCTTGATGCTCTCCCACTCATCTCGGGTGACGCTCTTCCACTCGTCGACGGGAAGCCAGCCGATGCGTGCTCGGTCCCCAAAGCCGCCGACCCAGTAGATCTTAGTAACGACCAGACGCGACCAAGAACTTTCGTGGATCATGCTTCCCGGCAACCAGTACTTGGCATCCTGATGCTTGCGTGTGAAGCATGCCGCAAGCTTGAGGGCTGATACGGGTGTGGTTTCGATGGGCTCGAGGTAGCCGAAGAGGGCGAACCGGGGTAGGTTGGCCGCAGAGTAGGGAACAGTGTCTGGCGAGGACGACTCTTCCTGACGGCTGTTGTAATCGTAGCTGGGAAGGAAGGGGATGTAGGCGGACAGTCGCGAAAGGAGGGAGATGCGCTTGGCGGGTGGGTATGGTGGGACCCAGTTCATGGAGAGGGTAAGGTTCGATCCGGCGCGAACGTTCTTGAAGGTTGTTGCGATCTTAATCTCGAGGATGGTAGGGTTGCCTTCATCCTCGCAGTCTGCCACATAATCCATCATGCCGATAGGCACTCCTTCAAGTCCATTCGGGCCCGCGTTGGAGTGGCCAGATGGGAAAACGGTCGAGAGGGTCGCGAGCTTGGTAAGGGCGAGAATGCGACGCGCCATGACGACAGACTCGTGGACCGTTGGAATCTTGTGAGGAGCGCTGGTGTCGGCGTCATCACTGTCGCCAAAGATATTGGAGGCTGGGGCGAAGGCATGCGCTGTGGCAGCAAAGCCGGCGATGGCGTGAGAGAACTTCATGATGCAGACCTAGGTCGCAGGGTATTGGTAAAGTACGCAACACTGTGTGCTTTAGGTACGCCGTTGATGAGGTTGTCGCAGGTTTTTGTGTGTGAAGATCAGGAGGTATGAGGAAAGGAAGAAAGCCAACGGGATGATGGGCAAGATGAAGGAGGCGTGAAACCTTCTTTAGTGGGCGCGGCGGAAGTTGACCGCGCTAAGCTGAGGGGGACTGATCCCATGATGATGCTACGCGCTCTGACCAGGTCGTAGATTGATAAGATTAGATCCTTGTCATAGCCGGTTGAAACCGGGTCACGGACATTGACCCACACATCACGGCCTTATAAATTCCTAGTGAAAACATATTTACTGATATGTTTTCACTTATTCTGTAAGTAGCCCTACTCAAAAGTAGGGTTCAGACAGTGGCTTAGTTGGATATGAAAGACCGCTATGTAAGGCTTGATCATAAGTCTTGTGACTGTTGCCTTGCTTCGTGAGAAAAGTGCAGCTGTCTAGGAGATTATTAAATAGCTCCATTAAAACTGTACGTTCCTCCTAGGTCTGTGACCGTGACTGAACTGGTCTTCGGACAGGTCATATTTACCAGGAAGTAAACAGGATTGATGGAGGAGCCCTGATAGTGCTTCAGAGTCTTAAACTCGACTGATCATAACTATAACTGTCTGATATACTCTCCAAAATCTTCGGCCCTATGGGACTCACGTCATAAATGGAATATCTCTCTTATCATGGCTTACTTCAAATGACTTGATTTTACTTTTGTTAGACTATAAAAGGTAGTGTAGGTGAGCTGTCTTATCAACTAAACTTACCCAAACCATATCGCTCTAAAGGCCCTACTGTCTCTCTATTGATTTTATCTCATAAGCAGTACGTAGATCGGACATATCCCCTTTACATAAGAAAAACCGAGCTAACCTGCACCTGAGGAGATAAAAGTCAAGGACCTGCCATAAATGCGCCCCTCATGCATTGTATGCTGTTCCATTGTAGTTGTTCATATCCAACTGTCACACTCTTCTAAATGCGATCCCGAGACACTTGCTGCTGTCTTACTACTTCAGATTATTCCAGCCCTGCATTGATTGAAGTTTCAAAATCGGAAACTATGACTACGATTGGAAACAAACTGTTAAGGACCGACGCACACACCAATACCACCATAAAGACGGGCACCACAGGAATTAGGCTTTATATTGATATATGCCCAAGGCGCTTCTTGAATCATCCAATCACGAAAGATATACATCCACCACTACATAACGGCCTAGTTTCACTAAGCAGGTAGCCTTCATTCTGACTGGAGTATCGTAACTCTGAAGGTTGCCGAGTCGTGGAGATTAGGGTAAGCAGTCTGTTCGTGTCGATTGGAGATATAAAATCTCTGCAGCGCATGTAGTTAGTGTTCCGTGTAACCTGTCCGTCTTTTTGTATGTAAATGGTACCTTCAAGTATCTACTGTAAATACAAAAGCAAGATAAAGTTTTAGCACATCACATTCATTGTCTATATCTGGACTCCAAACTCGTGTCGGTGGATCTCTCGAACTTGCGCTCCGTCCCCGTATCAGACCGAGCTGGCCGACTGCTACTCTAGGATGGTCTTCAGGTCCAACGGTGACGTAAAGGGCTAGTTTGGATGATCGAGCTTTCGGTCCTCCTAGTACTAGGTAGTTGTTCGTCCTATCTGTAGCGTAGGAAGAGCCTAGCGGTTAAGGATGCCACGAGGAAGTACCTTAGACATCTTCTGAATTTGAAAAAGTGTACCAAGCTAATGGATAAGCAATCGATAAATGACTTACTTTTATACTCCTAGTGGTATCATACCAGATAACGAAGCTTTTCCGCAACCCTTCGAGATTGCTTAGTTGCGTTTCCCCACGGTGATATGATAGCACTTGAAGGTAATCATTGAAGGTCAAGAATCAAGACTTGTACTTCATATATACTAGAGTCAAATATTAGATCATAACTCAAGCAACTGAAAAGCTGACCGAATAATAGGATATTCAGTCGCACGTGGCGCTGGACAAAGCCAATTTTAACTATTGAGTTCAAGACTATTGTTCAGGCATGTCAATAGAACTATAAATTCAACTAATGGATAGAGAAAAATTAGTCACTTATATCGATGCGCTCGATTGATAATTGGATCAGAACTGAAAACCAATGGAATGGTATCCAAACAATCGTAATTGTACCACCGATCTGTATTTTTGTTTGTCAAGTTATGTAAGTAAGCACGGCACCAAATGTGTCTTGGCTACCAAACCGCCTATCGACATTAACAAAGAAGGAAGAAATAATATGTCAACTAGGTGGTTCCCTACCTAGACATAGGTATCCTCTCATAGATATGAGGTTTGTTTATATGGATGTTGTCTTACTGTTACACCTGTGGTTATGGCTGTAGGTAAGTGGACCCACTATAAAGTTAGCTCGATTGTTGCTGCTCCAACCCTGGATCCTCATTGTTGATCGATCTGCCCGATTTTGGCTCCATATTGATCTACCGCTTCATCAAGCTTCCTGCCGTCCATCACTTGCCTTCCCCGTCTCTCTTTCTTAGTGCTCTTGTTGAAGAGCATCAGCTTCCTTGCCTTGGTCTTCTTCTCATTCCATTCCATTGCAATGGAAAGTCTTGTTTACTTGTTTTAACATCCGTATTTGTTCTTTTATTTACGCCCACTGCCAGTTCAGTGTTTATTGACTGCTGTTCTTATCTCTTAACTTAGTGTTTCCCCACTGCCCGCCTGCTGGCGCTGCCCAAAACAAACCAACCAGCCTGGCCAAGCCCACTCCCACTCCCACTACCACCACCGCTACCCCTCGACTCCAACCCCAACTCGCATTGCGACAACTAAACATCCCCACCACACGCTCACGAGCGCTTCCTCCCTTCTACCTTATACAACCGAATCAATCAGACCCTGCTTAGGGAAGACAATTTACCATGGCTAGTTTCATGTCCAGCTTCTTTCCTGGCAAAGGAACCGCCACTGTGGGCGAAAACAGCAACTCACGACCAGCGACGCCCGCAACGCCCGCAGCACCTGCTACGCCCTCCGCCAGAACGGACAACTTCCTCAACCCCATGAGCACGCCTCAAGGCAGCCCAAGCAAGAAGACCAATCCTCCTGGCGCACACGATCTTCCTTCCGCCTTCGAAAATGCCTTGACTCTCAACCCTCCCACTATCGAGCCACCTCTGAGGTTGGGCCGTCCTCAGAGTGTTGTGACCCCGCTATCGCCTAACAAGACCAAGACCCAGCCTCTTGACGAGTCCAGTGCCAACGTTGATGAAAGTGTCGTTCACAAGGCGCGAACAGGAAGTCCCAAGAAGCAAGGACAGGAAAACACACCCCCTCCCTCTCGCTTGGGTGCCACCGATATTCCCCTCCAGCACAGCCATGCTGCCGTTTCTCGTCAGCAACTCTATGAGCACAGAGACCGACCTACCACACCTGCGACCAAGAGATTCAACACGGCGCGAGGCCTGACAGCAGAAGAGCGCGAAATTCTCCAAAAGCCCAATGTTAAGCGAATGGTTAATGTAACACAACTTTGTACGTACTGCTGCCTTTGACCGGGCATCGGTTTCTAACACTTATCAGATTTCCTCGACTATTACTTCGATCTTCTTACATATGTTGGCTCTCGACAAAACCGACTAACAGCCTTCAAAAATGAATATCCTCCACCTCCAGAGACCGATGAGCAGACGCACAATCAAATGTGGTCCAAGTATGCCGGACGAGAACGCGCCAATCTCCGCAAGCGTCGAGTACGACTTCGACATGGCGACTTCCAAATCCTGACGCAAGTTGGCCAAGGTGGCTATGGACAAGTTTTCTTGGCTCAAAAGAAAGACACTCGTGAAGTCTGCGCCCTCAAGGTCATGAGTAAGAAGTTGTTATTCAAGCTTGATGAGGTCCGTCATGTTTTGACTGAAAGAGATATCCTTACCACCGCCCAGAGCGACTGGCTCGTTAGGCTCCTCTACTCTTTCCAGGACGAAAAGAGTATCTATCTTGCTATGGAGTACGTGCCTGGTGGTGACTTCCGCACCTTGCTTAACAACACAGGTGTGCTGTCTAACCGCCATGCCCGTTTCTACATCGCTGAGATGTTTTGCTCTGTTGACGCCCTGCACCAGCTAGGCTACATTCACCGAGATCTAAAGCCGGAGAACTTCCTTGTCGATTCGACAGGTCATATCAAACTGACTGATTTCGGCCTTGCAGCCGGTGTCCTTGCCCCGTCCAAGATTGAATCGATGCGAGTCAAGCTAGAAAAGGCGTCCGAAAGTTCAGTTCCCTTCGGCAAGCCCATGGATCAGCGAACTGTGGCTGAACGCCGAGAGAGCTACCGGACCATGCGTGATAATGATGTCAACTATGCGAAGTCTATTGTTGGATCACCCGACTATATGGCCCCAGAGGTCCTTAGAGGGGAAGAGTACGACTTCACAGTGGACTACTGGAGTTTGGGCTGCATGCTGTTTGAAGCCCTGACTGGATTCCCTCCCTTCGCAGGTGCTACACCCGATGAGACGTGGCGCAATCTAAAGCACTGGAAGGAGGTGCTGAAGAGACCTGTCTGGGAGGATCCCAACTATTTCTTGAGCAACCGAACTTGGAACTTTATCTGCACGTAAGTAGACCCGGGCAATCTGACCTTGGGTCCATGAACGCAGGCTGACTATTATATAGATGCATCAATTCCCGCTCAAGGCGATTCTCGAATATTAAGGATATCTATGCTCACCAATACTTTGCCGAAGTTGAATGGGAAATCCTTCGACAAACCCGTGCGCCATTTGTTCCTGAGCTGGACTCAGAAACTGATGCTGGTTACTTCGATGACTTCACCAATGAAGCCGATATGGCCAAGTACAAGGAGGTTCACGACAAGCAACAAGCTCTGGAGACTATGGCTGAACGTGAGGATCCAATGAGCAAGAGCCTTTTTGTCGGCTTTACGTTCAGACATCGCAAACCGGCTACAGAGGACGGTGGAAGCCCCCGAAAGCGCATTCCCACTGATGAGACATTCGGGACGATGTTCTAGGGCGAGCCTCAAATTCCCCAGAGGGTTGTGGGTTGGCGTGGATTCGTCAACAGGGGGAAAGCTCTTTTCTGAGACGATGCGAGCGATCCTATCCTAATGTTCTAAGAATTGGGGATTTGCGATGTGACATGCACGCGAGCCATGATATAATGATGGGGACCCTTGATGCCTATCTTACCTTCGCCCTCCCATTACCTTTTCTTTCTTTTTGACGTTGCTGTATTACCACTTTTGACCATGTTTCTGGCACTGTAGAATTCTGCAGTTGGCCTTTTTTTTTGCACTTCATTAGGCAGGCAGGAGTTTTATACGGACTAGGTTCATGTATACGGTCCACTGATAAGGAGTCCGAGTGTTACCAGGCTTTCGGGTATAGTTGTGGTTGTGTATGTATGGTTGAAGAATAGGACTGCTTTGTCTCCCTTTGGCGGGCGCAAGGTTAGGAAAGAGAAAACAAACGTAAAATATTCACAACTATCATGTAGGAGTTTGCGAATCAATGGACAGGGGATTTATGTGAGAGCATGCGTTCATGCAGATAGCCGTAATAGCCACACTTGAACAGGCATCTGTTTGTTTTAAGTGGCCAGACTAACCAAAAATGCCTTCCTATGTTCTCAGATATACAATGGATGGGATCATAAGGTCTTGTTGAAGACATGGTCATCAAAAGGGTGTTGTAGTCCAAAGATACATTGTGGTCGAACGAATGAATGTATATAATCTTTCAAATGGTATCGTAAGTCTATCTAAACAGATAGCCTATGTAGCACAACATCTCCTTACTTCCTATATACAAATGGTATATCATTTACCCTTCAGTTCATTCTTCGGCTCTATCAAAAAGACCTTCGTGGTGCCGGGAACAGCTGTTGTAATAATTGGCCCATTTCCTGTACCATCGCAGAGCCTCATGTCCGTAAGAATGCCCAGCAACAACGGTATGACGGCAATGTCTTCCTCCATATAAAACTCCGGTAACACCACAAGCGACAAAATTCGCTAGTATTGGCATATATTCGAGTAAGGTATCAATTCGTCGACTCATAACATTATCAGTGAACGCCTCCATCTAAAACGCCTCAAAATTATTCCGTGTCTCGTCAAATGTTATATCGCACAACCCAGGTGCTTGGTAAGCCTGCTTCGAAGCACTCCAAGCACACTGCCCACCTCTTTCGTTTGAACAGCAGAGTGGGTTGTCGGTATTCATGGAGCCCGTGTTCCCTCGAGATTAGAGACTCATTGTTAACCACTCCCATTCTTGTGGACCGGCGGAGCTACCAATCAACGAGCTTGTTTGCCCACCGGACATGCTGATCATGCCTGTGGCTGAGCCCAGCGTGCTGGGTCGCTGATTAAGGCTGAAGCTGCTGGAGGACATGCCACCGGGTAAGCTGGATAGCCCGGCAGAGGAACTGAAAGGGCGAGGGGCATCCATAGAGCTAGTTGACTCGGGACTGTCGATATCCATAGATATTGGCACATCTCCCCCGACGCTCTTACTGTGACGACGTTGTCGTTTTGAAGAAGCAGTGGAAGGTCGCTGCATTGTCATCGACGAGGCCCCAGGCCCAGGGCTGGTTTTAGGGGGAGCAGCTGCTATAGGAATAACCCCTTTACCGCCTACAGAGCCAGAATGAGGGCCTGGCCCAGCGACATGGCTGTTTGGCGTGCTTCCAGCCGTGTTTGTGCCCGATGTAGTACCGCTGACAGGACTCTCGGCATCCTTGCTACTCGCAGGCTGGCTGGGAGCAGGCGGGGTCGTTGCCTTTGGTGTCGGGTTGGTACTGTTTGCCATTGCAGTAGACATTGACAAAGTCGAGTTCTTGCGAGAGTTCAATGCACTTGCAGTCTTCTTAGTCCTAGTGCTGCTTCCTCCTACTGGTACGTTGGCTCCAGAACCACGATTGCGCTTTTTGATAACATCAGTCTTCAAGCTCAAAGGTCTCACAACACCGTGTAACTTGAGGAAAAGGCCACAAGCGTTACACAGTGGCTGGCCTTCAGGGTTTCGTCTCCACAAAGGTGTCGTCTGAGTGAAACAGTTCGTGCACGTGGTCGGAGCATTTCCATCGTTCCCGTTGCCTGCGGCTGCCTGCAGGTTGTTCGTTGATCCCTGCTTTGATAGAGGGGGCGACGACGGTCTGCTTGGAGCAACAGACGAGAATCCCGACATGGTCCCATTAGCATCGCCAGCGGGCGAGCTTTGCATGGATTGCGCAAGTTGATCGAACCCATTCTGCTGTCCAGCAAAATGCACTGGCGTAGACGCATTTCGCGGCAATTTGGGGTGCTGTCTCCTCATATTTCCTCCTCTGAAAGACTGTGACTGAGAGCGCTCTAGACCGCTCGATTCCCAATCTCCATTGTTATCAACAAAATCAGTTGTTGCTCCGCCAATTGTCACCTGCTTGCGGGTTGGTCCGCCAGGGAAACGAGCTGCTTGGGTGCTGAATTGGCCTGGCAAACTTGCGTCCCAGCCCATGGATCCAGATTCATCGAGCGATGAAGAAATGTCTTTTTGCATTGACACATTGCGATCAGCAAACGCATTGTTCTCCTCATCATCAGAGTCAGCTCCAAAAGAGAACATGTTATCTTGTTGCATCGGCATGGTAGGCGAGGTAACAGACTGGTCGCTGTGAAACACTTGGGAGGGGTCAATATGCCCAAATGAGCTGGGAGCAGTGCTGTATGCAGACATAGACTCTGAACCAGTTCCTGGGGCGGAGAACATAGTGCTGCCACTGTTGCCATTAGCTGCTCCATACATGAACTGCTGGCTAAGCATGCTTCCAATACTCTGCTGGAAGCCCTGAGGCCGTTGAGTTCGTGCATCCTGTGAGCCAAAATAGAATCCCTCTTGTTCGGGCACTGGGTGTGGAGTTGAAACAGTCGACGGAAATGCCGAGCCCGGGGGTGAGTAAAAGTCGTTGTTATTGTTGTTTACAGACGCTGAGGGAACAGATGAATTGTGGTACATGCCAGAAAATGGACCATGGGGTATCAAAGGTGAGGTGGAAGGAGAAAAAGAGAAATTCTGCTGGAAGTTGCCGTTGCCGTTGCCGTTGTTGTTGTTGTTATTGGTAATGGAATCGTTTTCCATATAAGTGTCGAGACCAAAGGGGACGCCGGTGCCATTGGGCTGCTGAGGGACATTGGTCTGGTTCGTTTGGTCCAAGGAGTAGTCATGAAGCTCCGAATCCAGATCAAGATCAGTCTGCGCAACAGTACTGTTGACAGCCGGGACATGTGGTGAGAAATCAGCGGGGCGCTTTCGGGTCTAGTTATGAGCGTTAACAGCCGCATGTAAAATAAGTGTGCTATCACATGTAAAATTGAACGAACACAGAAGACAAAGTTTACAATGCGAGAGGGGAACAAGCGCAATCAGTCACACCAAGAAGAGGGGTCATAAAAGAGTCACTCACTCTGCGGTCATCGATGCTGGTTTTCCGAAGATGACGGTTCACGTAATTGAACTCGTGGCCCTGAGTGGCCTGGTGAAGGGGCTGGACGGGGACGGATTGTGGGACGAAGGCCTGAAGCGATTGCTCCTTGCGGGATTTGATGGGAATGGCCGAGGCCATTGAATTGCCGGACCTGTCGTCGGTCATTCTATCGCCGTGTGGGGACGCAAAGTTGACAGGTGAAGCAGAATTGTCGGAAAAGATGAAATCGTCAAGATTCATGGCATCGGGCTGGGCCATACTGTTTTCAGAAGACTTTCGCAACTGGGCAATGCCGCTGGGAGAGTTTTGCATCGGGCGTGTAAGACTTTAGGGCCCTGGTCAGCACGTCATGGGCAAAAGACAAGGGCTTGGTGAGAAGCGCGGATGGTGTTGCAGGAACGAAGAACAAAATTACATACCGGTTACTGGCTTCCGTGTTCCTCTTTCGTCGGGCATCTGCCTCGTTCTGTCGCTGCTGCTCCTCCTGTTCCTCCTTATACCTGCGTATGCTGAGAGCCATCATGCGCCAGGTCAAATTTTCCATGCGATGTTGGCTGGGAAGCTGCTGCTTGGTCCTCGCAAAGAACTTCCAGACTTGAGTTGCAAGTGGATCGTCCTGCTGCATCCTGTCGATGCTGCGATCGGAATCGGCGAGGCCATTCTGGAGGAAGGGGAAGAGAGCAGTACCGCCTAGACCTTGTCTGGCGAGGGAATAGGTGCCGGCCATGTCGGTCTTGTGCTCCTTGAAGCTGGCCGAGGCGTTACGAGAGTTTGGGTTGTGGCTCGACTGGCCGTTGCGTTGAGTGGGAGCGTAGTAAGTGGTAGCGGTAGGCCATGCACTTGGTCTTCTTGGAAAACGAAAGTCGTGCTCTGTTATTGTTGGGTTCATGGTTAGAATAGGACTTGAGTTTGCGATTGAGACAGATGTGCTCATGAGTATTGAGAAGGTTTGTGGTAGTGCGAAAGTGGACGGATTACGGAGCGTGTGAAAGAGGAAGAGAGTCTGAATGAGAGCGAGAGGCTGAGGTGACGGCGAAGAGAAAGGCCCCCCACGCAGTGGCTTTAGTGAGAGGGTGTGGGAAAGTTCGGGTGTGGGTTGCACTGCTGCAGCTGCAAGCAGAGCAGATGCCGCTCGACTTACAACAGGTAGTGGAGGTTCTGATGGCTAACTACAGTGTAGTAGTTGTTGTAGCTGAGAGCAGGATGGAGCCCTGTAAGATGTCCAACCTCACTGAGATCAGGGCAACCACTTCATCACACCCAAAAGCGGCCAGCTCAGACCCCGACTGGGATACACCAGGTTCCGGTCGGGTGGGGTGTTTGTTTTCGGGGGAGTCTCCGGGGGCTTCAGTGGACACCCAGCTTAAGCAGAGCGGGTGAGCGGACGAGCGGGCGTTGTTGGACGGAAGAGGGAGATTTGAATGGACGGGATGATTGCTTGTGATGTACGAGAAACGGTCGAGAATGGGGACGTAGGTTGTGCTGGTTGTATATGTATGTATGTATGTATGTACGCAGTATGCGTTTATGTTTGTAGGTTACAAGGATAGGTAGGCTGGATGGATGATGTATAGGCAGACAAAATGACGGGAAAGGCAAGAGTAAAGAAGTGGCGGGGGGCGGGATGCGGGATGCGGAGGGTTTTACAGCTGTATTGTTTGAGTCGAGTCGAGTTGAATTTGAAGCTTACAACGACAATTCATTCAAGTGAGAGAGCAAGAAGATGGAGGGGAACAAAGATTACTGGTTCGTTTATTTCCGCGCAGTAAGTGCTAGTGCCCCACGCGCCATCCTAGTCTCAGTCTCAGCGGTCATGGTGCATCGCACATCGACCCCCGAGCCAGCCTGGGTAGGCCTGGGGACGGGCTCTTCAACACTGAATGATTTAGGGACAGGCTATTCGCCAAGGACGTACATCGTCTGGATAGGTACCCATCGCAGCGGATACCGCCACAACACTTAGGCCCGAATCGACAAAGATGAACTATCGAGACCGGGCGTGATGCGCGTTTTGCTCGTCGCTAAAGGATTCACTGCCTCAAGAGGAGAAGGGAGAACCGCAGGCGAATCCATTCAAGGTCACCAAAGCACTCACTTGTTGGTGGATTCAGCGTTGTATTGCCGATTCCCAGAACCGGGCCTCCGCGTTCCATTCATTAAGTACGGAGCAGACCCACGATCTATCCATTATTTGTGTTTCCGCCCCAGTCAGAGCCAGGGCCTTGGGTGATGCTATGCTATGGTTGACGAGTGCTTCAGATTCCAAGGGTCTAGGCCCAGTTCCCGCGCGTACCTACGTATGGTATGCCACGGATATTCATGTGGCCTGAGCCTCAAATTGAATTATTTTGTGTAGATGGCATCGTCGTGTTCTAGCTCTGAGAATGCCAGCCGCTAGGATTGGGCGAGACATCATTTTGTGACGATCCAGTGATGCAATACCCAATGGTTATTCCGGTGGTTATAGTGATTTATTCAACTACAGTGCAGCATCTCTTAAATAAAATCAGCTTGTCTCAGCATGCCTCCAAAACCTTGTCTACTTTTTATTATTATTATTATTACGACCCTGAAGATCTGTCCGCGCGAATTCGGCGAAACTCCCAAGCACTGTTTTTTTTCCCTCATAGCTTAAACTTTCCTCCGAGTACGGCGCCTTGCAGTCAGACGGCATAGTGCCTTCCAAGCCAATGGAAGTACTTCCAGTATCGGGAAAGAGCGGAGTGTGACTCTCTGCCTACTAACCTTACTCCGTAGTCCCTCTCACAATACGTATTTACCGTTATTCCTAATTTGTGCAAACCATCATCGAGTGCCTATCCTTATACCGAAGCTATCAATCAATTCTGGATGGTAACCGGCAGAACCAAATATAGGAAAGGACCAAGTACCACAAGCAACAGAGAATCTGATGGGATGACGAACTTCAGAGCCATGACTGGTCACTCACCCAAGAGCATTGTTTGGCTTACTCGAGACCCACGATGTTGGACTCAGGTTGAAGGGTTGAGAGCCTGAGGGCGCTAGGCATGTCCGACCCAAAACGACACCAGTCAAGCGGATAGACTATCGTCAAGGCACGATCTATGCCGACACGTTGGTCCGCAACGCACATGGCATGCCTCGAGGCTCAATTAGCCGCCACAGGCATGGCCGTCCTCGAGGAACCGCAGCCTACACTTGGCTGTCTACGTTAGCTTTGCTACTTTGGCCTAGCTTGTCAATCAATGGTCGAGTACAGGCTGTATAGCTTGTCACTTTGCACCCATTCTCTTGTCTTCAAACTCACCAAAGTATATTTCGAGTCATGACGCCCGTTCGTCTTTTTCCATTACTTGGTTACCTCTGTTTGATGTTTATTTCAGATATTGCTGCCCGGGCTCTGGGTTTCGGCCAACATCAGTCCAAGTCGACTGTGCATACGAATACAGAGGAATATCTTGCGACTTCGGACTCCTGGTCTGTCAGTGGAGCTTTCTCATCGAACGGACATTCGCCGATAATCTTGGAGATCACATCGATGGCAAGTTGCTGCGCCGCTCGCTGCCTCTCTTGCTTTGAGGCAAGTTTAGAAATGAGTATGGATATCAGGAATGAGATGTTTGAATGCATCTGGGAACCCTTGATCAAACCATAAGACCCACGACCGTGCGTAAGCTTGAGCTAAGAGTCGCCCTGGCATATCCCAAGGTAGCTAAGATGGTGGAGCCATCTGCTCGAACGCCACATGTATCCAGCCGCCTAGCATGGCGATTTTCAGGGTACCCGGTCGCGTGTTGCTCGATACAGAACAGGTTGATGGCCTTGTGTACTAGAAACAGAGCGTTTCGTCTTGGCCAAATTCCTGAAGCCTCTCACATTGCCATGCCGGGCCTCTACCAGCAGGCAGAATATACTGGCCAAGCTCAGGAACCTTCGTCAGCCACATCATCGATATATATATCCCATAAAACTATGCACTAATAAGACTGCAGCCTCAAGATTATTAAGTTTGGGATAACCGTTCTCGAAGCGGTATCGCACCGACAACGAGCAGCTGGGGGATTGGAGCACAAGCCCAGCTCCGCGCTGTATTACCGCGGAGAACTCTGGGGACTCTCGTAAAAACAAAGCCAGTTATGGACGTCACCTATCTCGAGATCAGCTTGTTGGCATGAAGACGCATAACTATAAGGCAGCCATTCAAAATTGGCCATTTGAGTATTAATGAGACGGCAGAGCTCTTGCACAACATATCGTTTTCGTACCAATCGAATCTGACATTCTCCAATGGTTCACCTCATAGGGACTATAGGAAACGAGCATCCTACACATTAAGTCATTTTCCCTTCTAATATCTGCTAACATACGAATAGACACTATAGAGTGTGTGACAGTCTAGGCAAGGTTATTGTTGACCTTAACTCACCACATGACAGGTACTGTCCGCTACACCTCTGCCAATCTGTCT
Organism: Fusarium torulosum; assembly: GCA_900312805.1. Classification (NCBI taxonomy): domain Eukaryota; kingdom Fungi; phylum Ascomycota; class Sordariomycetes; order Hypocreales; family Nectriaceae; genus Fusarium; species Fusarium torulosum. Next base: position 34,377 of record ONZP01000714.1, read on the forward strand.
CATTCTGATATCTCAAGCTCTAAAGTTCTCATGCCTAACAGCTTCGATTCTCATTAGAAGAATCAATCATTCAATGCATGCATTAGCCCACAGAAGTAGTTGGCAAAACTGACCCCTGGGCACATACAGATGCTTATTTTAGCCGCATGTGTATGTCCCGGGCGAGCTGCATGACGATATTGGACGGTTCGAGACAACAAACAGTGAGTGTCAAGATTCTAGTGGAGTGTAACACTCACTCACAGCACTTGCATTAACCCCCACTTGATACCCACGAGCTGGCAGGGGGCGTTGACGGGCGGGTTGGCGGGCTAGGAGGCCAGGGGCCTGGTAGTGGTACTTGGGCATCAGGCATGGTTGTTCCGAAATCTTCCATCCTCATCAACGAGAGCTATAGCGGATATATGCGTACTATTTAGGGTTGCTTGAGTGTTGTTGCTAACAGGCTAGATTCCTCAAAGAACCAACTCTGTCGCACCATAGCATCATGATACGGACGGACCAAAACATGCTCGTCTGATCCAGCCAGCTGGGGCCAGAAAATCGTTCACTAGTATTATCACGACTAGAGATGGAGAAGTTCTGGGCGACATATTAACTCTCCTAGGCCACGATCTATTTGAGAAATATGAAAGAAATAACACCGAAAACGAATTCCATTTTCCAGTACTCGGGCCGGGAGCCTGGAGGCATGGGCGAACGGCAACCCTAGTCATCTGTTTGGACCTCGTTCCTGTTGATGGGCTTGCAAGCTGGACTGTGACAGGCTCGTGTCGACGTTGCGCCCGCAAATGATTCAAAATGCTGCACTAAACAACCGAGCATGGTGTCAGCGGCTTAATCACCCATGAGAGCTCTGAGTACCACGGCACGACGATGACAGAGTGGATTCAGGCTCTATTAGCCTGTTCTTCAAATATATCCACTGATCAGTAAACCATGGTCATAGCATTACTCCGCAGTGATTCTGGTCTGCAACATCCGGGAAAACAAAGATCCAAGTCTCGAAACGCTGTTGAAGAGTGTGAAAGCTGTTTAGAGCATTTTCCGGTTTTGTCTGATCGAGCAGTGAGGCTCGCAAGATAACATAGACAAGTGGTCACCTTGAGCAAAACTAACATCTAACTTACACAGCACAACAAGCAAACCGATACCGGTAGTCCGATATAAATATTCGGTCTTGCAATAACATCCCAAATGACTAGTTGATTAAGCCCCATTTTGCCCTGAAAGGGCGAGGGACATCCGGAGAGCCATTCGGGGCTGCGTTTCCGTCAGGCCCTGGTTCGATTTAGACGGCTCATGAGCATCAGGTTCATGTGCATTTCTCTTCTCCGCTTTCTGGCATGAGAAGAAGCATGTGTTGATGCAACTCAACGACGGCAGCGGGAACAGAGCACGATGCATATTACCCTTCAGACTTCCCCACACGCCGCTCAGCCTGTCAGCCTGTCAGGCTGGTTGTTCAGGGATCAGAGGTTCGGAGGGTCTTCAAGGGGAAACCCGGTGGGCTGTGAAGAGCAAATCATGTCTCTTGTCCTGTGAGTAATACGATCTGTAACATGTTCAAGGACGAGACAATTTGGAGGTTAACTAAACTCTTGGGCGGATCTCGCACAACAGTCCGGAGTGTCGCCCCACTATAGCGGTGTGGGCCAAAGATAGAGACAGATATTAATATGTCATGCCTCCTGCTGTCCCCCCAGGCATTAAGAGTGGGTTGACCGATCAGATCTCTCAGCGCCGCTCTAACGCCCGCAACGCTCACCTAGCCCGCAAATCAACATGTGAGATGCCTCTGAGCGGCAGAGACCAACAAGGAAGACAAGTGGTAAGCTTGTCGTGGGCCAAATTGCTCCCCGGCGTGACAGTTCTCTAGCTTCGGTCAAATCCCTCTGCAAGACGCCTATCAACAGAGACAATTCCAAGGATGAAAGCTGTCTCGGTGCAGAAACACCCTTTGAGCCCTCAGAGCCGGGCTTTTGCTTCCTTGCATCAGGCGGAAATAAATACACAAGAAAGGACAAGCAGGATATGATTTGGGAACCCAACTCCAGCATTGTTTTGCCGCGAGGTGGGGGTCTTGGTTGGGGGTCAAGGGCCAAGAAGCATGCGTTCAATACTCCGGACGAGACCATGTTATCTCCTATCTCGAGGAGCCTGCTGCAGCATGTTGCTCGGTTGGCCATGGCGTCTAAGGCTGTGATCCCCAGGCAGGGGTTGGTCACGGAGGCAATGGACCGTGATGCGATCATTGAGACCCCAATAATCTCGTTGGTGAGATCGTTGTCTTGATGTTTCCCTCGAGTCCTGCGTGCTTAGGGACCACTTGGCCAACACCGGATCTTTTGATGAAGGTCGATGTCAATGGTCTCTTTGCTTGCTGGCCCATCTGCCGCACCAGTCTCTAGCGAATAGCTGTAGGGCAGAGCGTTGGTCGATGGTCTCACAAGAAAGCCGGGGATGTTGAGACTTTATGTGTTGTCCTGTCTCTTGCACGGCTCGATGCGAGTCATCTCTGCATTCCTACGTGGCTATCAGCCCCTCATCGCCATCAAAGCCCTCGAAGGCTCAAGATTAGATAGCTGGGCTCCCAATCACAGCCTGTGTATGGCTGTACTATATTTTATCAGTCCGGAGATCCAAGAAATGCACTATGCGTGTTGCAGAAGAAACGGCCGCATATCAAACCAGGGCCGTTACTCTGTAACCTTATCTCAGCGCCATCACCCTGCATATCTGTGATACCATAGCCTTAAATGTGCCGCGTGCTGCTGCTTCGTTACTCATACTAGGAAGTGTTGCAAGAAGGACTCGTGTTAAATTTCTATTTTGATGACTGTCAAAGAAACATAAAACGTCCATTTAGCCTTCGTGCAAGCTGAGAGGTCAATGCATATAAAATGTTGATCTCGGCAATCCTTTGTTCTTCGAGACTATTATTACCCAGAACTCTTTGTTCAACGATATCGATCGGAAGATGAAACACGATGTTAAGATGGGCTTCTTTGAGAATAGGCGAGAACGGCTCGATATCCCAGTACGATGCGAACGAAATGTCTCGTAAGATGATATAACAAAGCGGCCTCGAGATGGTTTCTCGAGGTGACATCATCCAAGACTCTTTGTCGACCCGGCCAAGATGATTCTATTCTTGCTTTACTTTCAATATTATATCGAAGAGCCTCGAAGACGCAACGTTCAACCGATAGTTTATATGTCGATGAACCCCGTGGTTCATGAGGAGTTCCAATATGGCTTCGAAATACAACGATATCGCGAACAACTACCATGAACACTATGAATTCTTGGACACGGATCTCAACATATCTTCTGGGTATCCTTATTGCTCAGTATGCAGAAGCGAGGCCGATCACAGCCAGAGAACCAAGGTTGAGTAGGGAAGATGTGAAGTCACTAGTATACCATATACTAGAAAGCTCTGAACTTAGCAAAGATCTGGTCATGAAGGACGAAGACCTCTCACAAGATGACGACTCGAACAAGCGTACAATCACCGGGGGCGAGAAGGGTGCTATCATTGGAGGAACTGTTGCTGCTGGGATCGTCTTCGGAGTGACGGTGTTTGTTGTTGTCCTCCTATACAAACTATGCCTCCTACGTCGACAACAGGGTGGTGGACATGTCAATACTGCAACATGGCCACAACAAAAGAGCTCAAAGCCAGATATAACGGCTGGCAGTTCGACTCGTGGATCGTGGCGCCACACCTTCAATCACCGAATATCAGTTCCCGACTCGGCGTCCGTGTATTCACAACGATCTTTTGGAAACTACATCAGTGCCGCCCAGATCGAAATGGCCTCTGCCCAACCGCTGCCACCGAGAACGATGCCATCAAAGGCTGCCCAAATGCTAGGAGTTGAGCCTTTAGAATCGACTACGCCTTTGACAAGGACGCCTCTTCCATCACCCCGGTTGCCGAACAAACCTTTCTCACAGAACTCTATGCCACAAGGTCCTCTACCCCGAAACCCGTTGCAACAAAACCCTCTGCCATGGAATCCTCCACCGCAAAGCCCCCCGCCACAATGTCCTCTTCCATCTATTCCTGTGCCATCTGATGGTGAAGAGGACGTTTCGTCCCGTGGCCCCCGAGATCGCACATTATCCAACTGCACAATGAGCACCCTCGGCAGGGAACTACTTCACGATGTGATGCAGCCAGTGTCCTTATCCCCGACTAAGTTCAGCCCGCCTCCTGACAAGACAGATTTCACTCGTCCGCCACTACCCATATCGAAGGCGAAGAAGCCTCCCCCAGTGGCTTACAACAACAACAACATGAAAGGACAGAAGAGGATGCCGAGCAGAAGATATTTTGTGCCCTTGTTCAAAAACAACGGACAGCTGCTGAGTCCGACATCGCCAGAGGAGGGCTCGACTCCAGAGACAGCAACAGAGGAGGAAACGAATGTTAAGGCAGAGACAGTTTTGAGAGATTCGTCGAGGGCAGGGTTGTTCTTCCTGGGCGAGAATAAGATATGAGCTTTACAGGACAGGTTTGCGTGTTTGGCATTACTTGGGCGTTTCTTTGAGCTTACACCGGCTGTTTTGGGCCAAATTTGTTGCTGGCATTTACATATTATGTCGCATATATCACGGCCATCTTACATCTGGAGCATTCTTTACTTTAATATACCAGTTATAATCTGAGATCAAAGCGGTCCGTAAGAGGCATTACGTGCGGGCTCGCATTATAAGAGCCTCTCATCAGGCTTCGTTCTTATGATATTGACGATAGTCGGTGTCAACCCAGCAGAGTTGCCTCTCACTCAGCCCCTATTAATCTTGTAACCCAAATCAGGCTCTAATAGCATTTGATCTGGTCAGATAAGTCATTTCCGTCCGCTAGATAATGTGTTTACCGAGGTTACAAGAGTCTAGACTTTCTCGCGAAGCCTTGTGTGTTAGTCCTGACCGTATATCGTTTTCCCCAGCCGTTAAGTCGCACATGATACGACAGCTGGGCAGATTGTCAAGGACGGATGCCGGCCGTTACTACCATAAGGGGCTGAGAATATTATAGAGGTGTATACACCAGTTTAAGTATGACATGAGCGCCTTGACTGCTGAATATGAGAGAGGTGTGGCTTGAGTATGGCTTACAAGACCTCATCCGTTGATTCCGCCCTTGTAAACCCTTCCTAAGAAACAAATGATGTATCTAGGTCGGAAATCCCCTTCATTTCGTGTCTCCTATTGCCTAAGCAGTGTGAGGGTAATCTTCTACTTCGAACATGGGGGTCCTGCTCAGGAAGTCTGTCAGATCACAGAACTGGAAATGTGTACGTAAGAGTAGACAAGATACCATTGAGACCTGTCAAGGAGCGACGATTGTCCCTGGATACGCACATCATATACAATACACGGAGACCCACGCTATTTCTCCTCCTCCTCCTCC